>JAGGAQ010005972.1:0-119986 GCA_017657225.1 Termitomyces sp. T69sscA | reverse complement strand
TGATGGCCGGTGATGGCCAGGGGAGTTGGCCGGGTAGCGGTCTGGGCCTGGGGCGGTTGTGGGGGTGGTTTTGGGAGTGCTGGAGTCCTGGGGCCGGGGCTGAGTCCCGGGGGTCGGTAGCGGGTCGTGACATCCACCTTTCTTAAAGCTTACTCTATGCCAAGAGCACTTTAGTATGGTGTCCTTGTCTCACCACTGGGAGTATGCCAGTGTTCTTGTCATCTACACACCTTGCAACTACGGCATGCATTGCATGCTTGGTGACTACGCTAAGCAGTACCTTACCACTCCCTTACCACTGTCCTCTGCTAATTTGTCTTCTGAGACCCTGCCCAGCTCACCTCCCCTAGCAAGACCGATGCTACTCACCTTGTGACTGCCTACCCTGACACCACTTAGTACAATTTTGGGCATCATTACTGCCTTCCACATCCATTACGGCCTCTTCAAATATCTTGTGATGCCCTTTGGTATGACCAACTCCTCTGTCACCTTCCAGCACTTTATGAACAACATCTTTCATGACATGAACAATGTTTTTGTCATCATGTACCTGAATGACATTCTGATCTACTTGAACTTGCTGGAGGAGTACCACAACCACGTCTACTGCATCCTCAAACAACTCTGAGAATACCACCTACATGCCAAACCAGAGAAGTGCTCATTTCACACCACCAAAGTTGAATACCTTGGTGTCATCATTACTCTGGACGGTGTTTGCATGGACCCCACTAAGGTGCAGGCCATCTTCAACTGCCCTCCACCCCAGAACGTAAAAGAAGTGCAGTCCTTTCTTGGTTTTGCCAACTTCTACCACCGGTTCATTGATAATTACTCCAGGATCACTAAATCCCTCAACCAGCTCATGAGAAAGGACACCCCAAGAGACTGGAACAGCAAGTGCCAAAGTGTATTCACCCTCCTCAAGGAAGTCCTCACCTCTGCCCCCATCCTCTGCCATTTCAACCCCTCTCTCTCCATAGTTCTTGAATGCAATGCCTCTGACTACGCCATCACTGGTATACTCTCACAGATGGACCCTGGTGGTGATGAGCTCTGGCCCATCGCCTTCTACACCCGCTCAATGATCTCTGCAGAGCTCAACTACAATATCTATGACAAAGAGCTCCTTGCCATTGTCAAACAAAGCCTTCAAGCAGTGGCAGGCCTACCTCAAGGGCACTCCACACCGCATTCAAGTCTACTCAGATCACAACAACCTGCAATACTTCACCATGACCAAGCAGCTCAGCTACTGCCAAGCCTGCTGGTCAAAAATCCTCTCCAAGTATGACTTCACTATCCACTACTGCCCTGGCTGACTTGGTGCCAAGCCTGACCCTCACCCAGAGACCAAACATGTACTCCAAAAAGTTGTTCAAGGTGGAGTGCAATGCTTTTAACCATTGAGTGTAATCCCACTCAAACATCTTCATGCCATGCTAATTATGAATGAAGAAGGTATCCTACACCAAATCCACAACGCCCTGGGACACCTTCTTCACTCAGCACGATTCCCAGCACATCCATGCAGATGACACCAACAATGACCGCCCCTTCACCCCTGATGATCGACTCCTTCTCTGGGATGGACGGATCTATGCCCTGGACCACAAGAAGACTCACCTGGACTGTCACAACCCACTACTGACCCCTGGGACTCAGCCCCGGCCCCGGAACTCCAACCCTCTCAAAACCACCCCCACGACCGCCCCGGGCCCGGACCGCTACTCAGCCAACCCCCCCGGCAACCCCTGGCCATCACCGCCCATCACCGCCTGTCACCGCCACAGCCACCGCCACTTGCAACATCCCCTGGCCATCACCGCCATGACCACCACATCAGTGCCAATCTCAGCTATCACACTGCCCATAGCCGCCACATCAGCGCCAGCACCACCCATCACCCCCAGCCTGCGCCAAGACCTCCATCACGCATCACTGCCACCGACCTCCACACGCCATGCCCTGCTCCCGCTCCCTCCTCACCGCCCCACCACCATGTGTCTCTGCGTTTCCAGTGCGAGACCTCCGTGCCGCATGTCATGTCTCAACCTTGCCCCACCCCACATGGCCCCTGGGTCTCACTCCAAGCCCTGGTGCCACGACCCACCACTGGAACATGGGCCTGAGCCCCAGGCCCTATGTACTGCGTAGTATATAAGTCGTAGAGTAGTAAGTAGTACTCTAGTCTTGATATTACCATAGCCTCGTATTGTTTGCTGTGTTCTTGTCTCTGTCTCGTTTTCTCATGCACCCCAATCTCATTATTTCTACTTGCTTCTTTTCTCATTGCACTCGTCTCATATCGTCTCTTTATCTCGTCTCTACTCGCCTCACCCTCTAAACTATTCTAATTGCTCTCCTTTCTCTTTCTATTCTAAGTTCTCTTGGTTCTTCTGTTCCTGGCTCCTCTCCTCGAACTTAATCTGTTCCATCTCTCCTTATCTTATCTCAACTCTTTCCCCTTTTGGCCGCTTAGTTTCCCCGACTCTGCTCCCATCCCTGGGACTTGCTAAGTCCCCATGCCTGTTATCTCTTTGATCCCCAGGACTCGCTCGCTCGCCGGCGCTCGCTCGTCCCATCCTCTTGTACTCCCAAGACTTGCGCCAACCCCTGGCACTCGTCCTCCACCCTTCCCAGCACTCGCCTCACTCGCCGGCGCTACCGGCACTCCCCCCACATACCGCCCCTGCCCCGCTTCGATCTTCTACGCCTCATGCCCTCCTGGTGCTCTGCGTCTGTATACATGGTGATTACCACGTAAGGTATTTGCCCAGTGGACTGAGCCCCCATGGTCAGCAGAGCCTGACATGGACATTCTCTGCCAGCACCATGACCACAAGCTCGATGGACATTCCAGGATTTGTAAAACCCTTCAGCTCATCTCTTGGACGTACTTTTGGCCAGGCATGAAGAAGAATGTCCCCTGATTGTCACGACCCGCTACCGACCCCCAGGACTTAGCCCCGGCCCCGGGACTCCAGCGCTCCCAATACCACCCCCATAGCCGCCCCGGGCCCAGACCGCTACCCGGCCAACTCCCCCGGCCATCACCGGCCATCACCGCCTGTCAACGCCACAGCCACCGCCACTCGCGGCACCTCCCGGCCATCACCGCCGTGACCGCCACATCAGCGCCGGGTCTCGGCTATCACGTCACATCAGCGCCGGCACCACCCGTCACCCCCGACCCGCGCCGAGACCTCCCATCATGCATCATGATCGCGCATCACTGCCGCCGACCTCCGCTCGCCACGCCCCGCTCCCGCTCCCCCCTCACAGTACCACCACCACGTGTCTCTGCGCTTCCACTGCGAGACCTCCACGCGACATGTCTTGGCCTTGCCCTGTCCCGTGTGGCCCCCGGGTCTCATCCCAAGCCCTGGCGCCGCGACCCGCTGCTGGAACCCGGGCCTGACCCCCGGGCCATACGTACCGCGTAGTATATAAGGTGCAGAGTAGTAAGTAGATACTCTAGTCTTGATATTAACGTAACCCCCGTCTTGTCTGTTTGTGTTCGTCTCTGTTTTGTCTCTCTCGTGCCCCGGTTTCCTTACTTTACTTGCTTCTTTTCTCGTACTCACCTCGTTTCAACTATCTCTCTCGTCTCAACTCGTCTTGTATCTCTAATCTAATCTCGTTGTCCTCTTCTCCCTTTTCCACTCTAAGTTCTCTCGACTCTTTGTTCCCGGCTCTCTTCTTTTCGACTTAATCATTTCCACCTCCCGCTATCTTATCTCAACTCTTTCCCCTTTTGGCTATCCGACTTCCCCAGCTTTGCTTCTATCCCCGGGACTCGCTAAGTCCCTCGTCTGCTTTTCTTTTGATCCCCGGGACTCGCTCGCTCCCAGCGCTTGCTCGTCTCGTTCTCTCGCATCCCCGGGACTCGCGCCAACCCCCGGCACTCGTCCTTCTCCCTCCCTGGCACTCGTCCCGCCCACTGGCACTCCTGGCACCCTTCCACGCACCCCTCCCCGTCTCGCTTCGGTCTTCTACGCCTCGCGCTACTCCCAGTGCTCTGTGTTCGTGCACGGTGAATAGCCGTAAGGTGGATTCGCCCAGTAGACTGAGCCCCCGAGGTCAGCGAAACCTGACACTGATATGTCCAGGCTTGTAAGTCATGTTTCCAGGCCAAGGCTTTCTGCCACCACCCCTATAGCCTCCTCAAGCCACTCTCCATCAGTCACTGCCCCTGGTCTTCCATCTCAATGGACCACATCATTGAGCTCCCTGAGTCAGAGGGCTTTGATGCCATCCTCATTTCGATGCCATCGTCATTGTTGTCTGCCGCCTCACCAAGCAAGCCATCCTCATTCCCTGCTGCACCACTGACAATGCTCCAAAGTTTGCCAAACTCTTCCTCAAACACTGTCAGGTTCCGCTGACCATGGAGGCTCAGTCCACTGGGCGAATACCTTATGTAGTGATCACCGTGTCCATGGACACAGAGCACTGGTAGGGTGTGAGGCATAGGAGGCTGAAGTGGGGCAAGAGAGGTGTGCTGGGGAGTGCTGGTAGCGCCAGATGAGTGGGCAAGTGCTGGGGAGGTGGAGAACAAGTGCCGGGGGGTAGGCGCAAGTCCCAGGGATACGAGAGGGTGGATGAGCAAGTGCCAGTGCATGAGTGAGTCCCGAGGTCCAAAGAGATGATGGACACGGGGATGGAAACAGAGATGTGGAGCTTAAGCGAGCTAAAAGGGGAAAGGGAGCAGAATAAGTTGAGATGGGGAACCAGAGATAGAAGAGACAAGAGAACTTAGAGTTGAGAGAGAGAGAAGCAAAGCAGAGTGGAATTAGAGTAAGAGATGAGTAGAGACGATGCAAGGAGACAATATGAGGCGAGTATAATAAGAAATAGAGCAAAGTGGAAATAGTGAGACCAGAATGTGCAAGAAGACAAGACAGAGACAAAACACAATGAAACAGTACGGGGCTACTGTAATATCAAGACTAGAGTACTACTTACTACTCTACAACTTATATACTACACAGTAGGTAGGCCCCGGGGCTCAGGCCCAGGTTTCAGTGGCAGGTTGCGGCACCAGGGCTTGGAGTGAGATCCAGGGGCCGTGTGGAGTGGGATGGGGGTTGAGACATGTTGCGCGGCGTGGAGGTCTTGCACTGGGAATGCAGAGACATGCGGTGGTGGGGTGGTGAGGAGGAGAGCAGAAGTGGAGCATGGTGTGTGGAGGTTGGGTTGGCAGTGATGCGTGATTGTGATGCATGATGGGGGTCTCAACACAGGCTGGGGGCAATGGGTGTTGCCAGCGCCAGTGCTGATGTGGCGGCTATGGGCAGTGTGATAGCTGAGGCCAGTGCTGATGTGGCAGTCATGGCGGTGATGGCCGAGGGGGTGCCACGAGTAGCAGTGGCTGGTGGCGGTGACGGGCAGTGATGGCTGGGGGCTGCTGAGAGGGCTGGCTAGATAGCGGTCCAGGCCCAGGGCAGTTGTGGGGGTCGTTTTGGGGAGGGTTGGAGTCCCAGGGGTCGGTAGTGGGTCGTGACAAACACATATTCTCCAAGCATGGACTCCCAAATGACATTGTATTCGACTGCAGCCCTCTATTAGTCTCTCAATTCTGGCAGTCTCTGTGTAAGGGTTTCAAAATTAAGACTAACCTCTTCACTGTCTACCACCTGGAGATCGAACGAGTGAACCAGACCTTGGAACAGTATCTCTGCCTCTATGTCAACTACCTACAGAACTGTCAGGGGACTTCCATTCGATTTCCATTCTTGAGCACAGCCTACGCCACTCTCTGGGACCCCCAGGGCTTGCCCTAGACCTCCGAGACTTGTTCTAGACCTCCGGAGATCTCCGGAGGTCATTTCCTTTTTAGGAAATCCCCGGAACTTCATGTCCTTCCTGTTTGAACATTATCCAAGGTTAAGGTTAGCTCCAGTCACCTGTACAGCTGTTCCCATGCCTCCACTGCCTGCTGATGCGCCGCACCAAGCAGTGGGGAATCTTTAGACTTGTTCTCTTTGGATTTCCCTCTGCTAGGTGATTAGTTACTATTGTATCATTGATTACCCTGTCTAATACAACTTTGGATTTCCCTCTGCTAGTTGTGTGATTGAGTCGCAACTCCTGGAGGTTGCCCTTACAAGAACAACTGGTGCGTGGAACTGCATCTGGTGGAGTTCACCTACAACAACACCCCTCATCGTCACCTTTCTATGCTAATAAAGGTTACAACCCTCAGCTCACCCTCTCCCTTAGAGACATCCCCTCCCACATAGCCCACAAAGTTGCCCAGGACCTTCAGTCACTCCACCAGTTCCTCTAGGATGAAATCGACATCGCCAACAAAGCATATGCCGAACATGCTGACACCCGCCATGAAGTCATCCCCAACTGGACCTCTGGCACTCTTGTCTGGCTTGATTAGCACAACTTGAAGACCTGGCAACCCTCAATCAAGCTCAATCACAAACAACTCAGCCCCTTCAAGGTCCTCCAAAAGATCTCAACCCATGCTTACAAGCTCAACCTACCCCTAGGACTCAAGGGCCTACACCCAGTCTTTCACATTTGCCTCTTTAAAAAGTACACCCCAGACCCCTTCCCTGGACAGCAACCCAGCCAACTGCCACCCATCAAAGTTGAAGATGAATACCACTACAAAATTAACCACATCCTTGACTCCTGACTTGTCCATGGCTGCTCTCACTACCTCATTTGCTAATAAGACCCAGGCTGTATCATAAGGTGTACTGATGTATTGACTGGCACAGCCGTGTGGACTAGTGGTTAGCATGACCTCTGGTTTACCTGGTGTCCTCTCAAAAGGCCAAGGGTTCAAATCCCTGAACAAATACTTTTTGTATTTTTCATTATTATTTTCTGAGTTATTTTACCTTAATTTCTTGACCCCAAGGTTTCACCAACCTTGCTGCTGCACTCTGGTAACCACCATCATTTACAATGCTGACTGTCAGGTTCCGCTGACCACAGGAGCTCAGTCTACTGGGCGAACACCTTACGTGAAGATCACCGTGTATACAGATGCAGGGCACCGGGAGGAGCACAAGGTGTAGGAGACCAAAGCGGGGCGGGGGTGGTGTATGGAGGAGGGCCGGTAGCACCGGTGAGCAAGACGAGTGCCGGGGAGGGTGGAGGACGAGTGCTGGGGGTTGGCGTGAGTTCCGGGGGTGTAAGAGAATGAGACAAGCAAGCACCGGTGAGCAAGCGAGTCCCGGGGATCAAGAGATAAGCAGATGTGGGGACTTAGCAAGTCCCGGGACGGAAGCAGAACCAAGGAAGTTGAACAGCCAAAAGGGGAAAGAGTCAAAATAAGATAACAGGAGATGGAAATGATTAAGTTGCAGAGAAGAGCCAGGAACGGAGAACCAAGAGAACTCAGAGTGGAAAAGGGAAAGGAGAACAACAAGAATAGATTGAGAGTACGAGACGAGACGAGACGAGACAGAGAGACGACTTGAGACGAGTACGACAAGAAAAGAAGCAAGTAAAGTAAAGAGACCGGGATGCACAAGAAAACAAAACAGAGATGAGAACACAGCAAACAAGACGGGTTATGGTAATATCAAGACTAGAGTACCTACTTACTACTCTATGACTTATATACTATGCAGTACGTATTGACCCGGGGCTCAGGCCTGGGTTCCAGCAGCAGGTCGCAGCACCGGGGCTTGGGGTGAGACCTGGGGGCCGCGCAGGGCGGGGTGAGGTTGAGACATGTCGCGCAGCACAGAGGTCTCGCACTGAGAACGCAGAGACACGTGGTAGTGGGGTGGTGAGGGGGAGCGGGAGCGGGGCGTGGCATGCGGGGGTTGGGTCGGCGGTGATGCACGATCATGATGCATGATGGGGGTCTCGGCGCAGGCCGGGGGTGACGGGTGGTGCTGGCGCTGATGTGGTGTAATAGCTGAGACTCGGCGCTGATGTGGCGGTCACAGCGGTGATGGCCAGGGGGTGCCGCAAGTGGCGGTGGCTGTGGTGGCAACAGGCAGTGATGGGTGGTGATGGCCGGGGATGCTGCAGGTGGCAGTGGCTGGTGGCGTTGACGGATGGTGATGGCCAGAGGAGTTGGCTGGGTAGCGGTCTGGGCCCGGGGCGGTCATGGGGGTAGTTTTGAGAGAGTTGGAGTCCCGGGGCCGGGGCTGAGTCCCGGGGGTCGGTAGCGGGTTGTGACACTGACATTTTGGTGATTTCATACCTACTTTTTGGCATCTTGACATGACAGACAGCTTGATTGGCACTGCTAGGTGTCACCAAGGTCTGATTGACATTTTCCTATATAAAAGATTGTTGGCTGTTATTTACTTACCCAGTTTGCCACTTTGGCAACTCTTTGGTCACCAACAGCGACTTTGCTTACAATTTACTATATATACTGTACTTATACTCTGCAAATAACAAGTTACCTTCACCTTCTATCTCTTATGCTTGGGCTTCAGAGCTCAATTATGCCTATCTTAAGCCTATTCTACACTAAAGTGCCATTGTATAGTGCTTTATTTTGCCACTGAAAGTATGCCAGTGTCATAGCTCACTACACACCTTGCACATATAGCAGGCTTCCAGCGCTTGGTGACTACACTAAGCATTACCTCACCACTTCTTTGCCGCCACTCTCTACTAACCTGTTTCTGGGACCTTGCCCAGTTCTCCTCAATTAGTGAGCCCAATGCTATTCACCTTGTGATTGCCTACCCCAACACCACTTGGTACAATTTCAGGCATCATCACCACACCCACTATCCACAGCCTAGGCCCACTCTCCATCTGCTCCAACACTCACTCCAAGGCCCACCCCTGCTCAGCTGACATGCACAACACCTGCCATAGCTGCAACATAGAACACCTCTTGTGCTTGGACCAGCACAAAAAGCACATAGACAAGTCTTGGCGGGCCCCAGCCACTGGTGCCTCAAACTCACAAGTAGTGCTGCGATGTGCACAGAACAAACACTAACAGTCAATCAGACCTAGTAGACAAACAAGCAGAAGCCACTCACCAGGCTATGGTTATGACACCACATCAATGTTGGTGGTTTCTGGGCACAGCCCACCACCGCCGCAAATTGATCAGGCATAACATCAGCCTGAGCAATCCACTGGGCCTCCAGAACTGGATGGAACACCCTGAGAGCAATAGGGGGCCATAGGGGACACACCAGTGACACTAGTGCTGACTGAGCAGGCCACCAAGACTGTCAAGTTCCGCTGACCACAGGGACTCAGTCTACTGGGCGAGTACCTTATGTAGTGAGCACTGTGTCCACAGACGCAGAGTACTGGTAGGGGCGCAAGGTGTAGGAGACCGAAGCAGGGCAGGAGAGGTGAGTAAGGATTGCCAGTAATGCCAAAATAGGGGGCAAGTGCCAGGGAAGGTGGAGGACAAGTGCCAGAGGTAGGTGCGGGTCCTGGGGAGACAGGAGAATAGAACGAGCAAGCGCCGGTGCGCAGGCAAGCCCTGGGGATCAACAAACTGGGAGTGACAAGCATGGGGACTTAGCGAGTCCCAGAGATGGAAGAGGGAAGGGCAGAGATTAAGCAAGCCAAAAGGGGAAAGAGTCTAGATAAGATAAGGGAAGGGGAAACAGAACAAGTTGAGACTAGAGGTCAGAGACTGAAGAGACAAGGGAACTTAGAGGTTGACAAAGAGATGAAGAGTAAAGCAGAGTGGAATTAGAGTATGAGACAAATAGAGGTGACAAACAGGAGCAGATATGAGACAAGTACAATAAGAAATGAAGCAGAGTGGAAAATAAAGACTGGAACGCATGAGACTATGAGATGGAGACAAAACACAATGAAACAATACAAGAGTTATGGTAATATCAAGACTAGAGTACTACCTATTACTCTACGGCTTATATACTGCGCGGTGGGTAGGCTCTGGGGCTCAAGCCCAGGTTCCAGTGGCGGGTCATGATGCCAGGACTTGGGGTGAGATCCAGGGATTGTGTGGGGTGGTGGAGGTGGTTGAGACATGTTGCGCGGTGCAGAGGTCTTATATTAGGAGCACAGAGACATGCAGCAGTGAGGCTAGGGTGAGGAGGGGAGCAGGAGCAGGGCATGCAGAGATTGGGTCAGCGGTGATGCATGATTGTGATGTGTAACAGGGGTCTTGGCATGGGCCAGGGGATTATCAAGTGTTGCTGGCGCTAGCGCTGATGTGGCAGCTGCGGTTGAGGAAGTGCTGGGAATAGCTGGGGTCGGCGCTGATGTGGTGGTCACAGGCGGTGATGGCCAGGGGAATGCTGGTGGTGGTGGCAGTGGCTGGTGGCGGTGACAGGTGGTGATGGCCAAGAGTTGTTGAGGGGGTTGGCCAGGTAGTGCTCCAGGCCTGGGAGGGTCATGGGGGTGGTTTTGGGGATTTGGAATCTTGAGGGTCAGTAGCAGGTCATGACAAGGACACCACAATATCCTGCAATACTTGCAATGGCCTTGCTGTAGAGAACGACAATTCTAAATGACACAACATGAGTAAGTGTGCCAGGAGAAAAGCAACTAACTCACAACTGCACCTTGCCTTGACTTGATGGCAAGCCCAGTGATGCTCAAAGGATGCTCAGCACTTCCTGTAAGCTACCCAGACACTGGCACTGCTCTTGTCAGAAGGGAGAGGAGTTGGAGACAAGGATAATGAGGACATGAGGAAAGAGTAGTTAAAAAATTGGCAAAGTTTTTTTTTTCCTTTTATTTGTGTATGGGACTTCTTGATGGCCACCAGACTCTGACTTTGGCACCAGAAGCAGCACAGCCACCCACAACTTCTGCACATCTCAGAAGAAATGCCACAACCTGCTACCAATCTCCAGCACTTAGCCCCAGCCCCAGGACTCCAACCTCTCCAAACCAACCTCCACAACCGTCCCAGGCCTAGATCACTACCCAACCAGCCACCTCAGCAGCCCTTGGCCATCACTGCCCATTGCTGCCACCAGCCACCCCCATCTTCAGCACCCCTCGGCCATCACCACCCATGACTGCCACATCAGCGCTGGCTCCAGCTATCCCTAGCACTTCCCCCAACCACAGCCACTACATCAGTGCTGATGCTGGCAACCCCCAGCACTCCTCCCGGCCTGTGCTAAAGCCTCCTTGGCTACCACCAAGACACCCATCATGCATCACAACCATGCATCACCACTAGTCTGACTTCCACATGCCACACTCCACTCCTGTTCACCTCCTTGCCTCACCGCCATTCCATGCCTCTGCACTCCCAAAGCAAGCCTTCCTTTGAGTAGTTTCCTTTGCACCACATAACATGCATCAACCACCACTGCTGTCTTGCACAATCCCTGAGCTTCATCTCAAGCCCCAACACCGCCACTTGTCACAGGGACCTGGACCTGAACCCTGGAGCCTACATACCATACAGTATATAAGTTGTAGAGTAGCATCCAGTACTCTAGTCTTGATATTGCTGTACCCTTGTCTCTAGTTTTGTGTTTTGTCTCTGTCTCATTAGTCTTGTGTGCCACGGTTTCCATTCTTTAACTTGTCTCTTTTTTGTATCATACTTATCTTGTCTTGTCTCATCACTTGTCTCTACTCTTCTCATACTTCCAATCTAACTCTGCTTCATCTCTCTTTCTCTGCCTCAAGTCTCTAAGCCTCCTCTCTACTCTCTCGTCTCTTGCCTTTGTCTTGACTCGCTCTATCTCTCCTTTCATCTACCTTATCTTGACTCTTTCCCCTTTCAGCCTGCTTAGATCCCCGTGCCTCCCACCTTTAATCCTGGGACTCGCTAAGTCCTCTTGCTCACCCCGGCTACCTATTCACCAGCCCCAGGACTCACTCACACACCAGCGCTTGTTTCCACCACTCCTCTTGCATCCCCAGCACTCGTGCCCACCCCAGCACTCGTCTTCCACCCCCCTTCTCCATCTCCAGCACTCACATTCCTGCTCCAGCATGACCGGTGATCTCTCGCTCAACTGCCACTTGCATCCCCAGCCCCACCCCAGTCTCCTACACTCCACGCTCTCAACAGTACCACTGCATTTGTGGACATTGTGCACACCATGTAAGGATTTGCCCAGTGGACTGAGCCCCTGTGGTCAGTGGAACCTGACAATGCATGCAGAAATTTGTCTCATCCTACACTTAATGGGCTCTTTTGAAGATCTACAAACCCAACGTAATGAGACCCTTCCTATAGGATGTGGACAAAGAAGCTGCTTTGCCCGTACTCTGTGGATTAATTGGTTTAATCGTGTTCTCAAAATGAAATAGACAACAAGGCATAATGATTGCCAGCCATGATATGATTGTGCACTCCCTGGTCTGGAGGCCATTGTACCTTATGTTGGTGTTGAAGGGTACAACAGGATAACTTCATACGTCCATAGTGATCAGGAAGCAATTGGATGATGCTGTAGATGATTTTTTGGATGACTATTGAAGGAGCCAACACAGTTCATGATCGTAAGATCTATTTGTCTTGAAGATCTACAATCGGCTAAAAACTCAGGCTCGGGCCAAGGGGGCTATATGCAAAGCTTATAAGGCCCAGGATTACAAGCGAGATCGCGATTTTTACCGCCATACATTTCTATCAAGGAACTCCCGCTTATGCGTAGTGGTCGAGCTTTCTTGGTCGCTCAAATCCTAACTTCTGTGCGATTCTGCTATCAAGAACTGGCGGAGGCCCTGGACAGAGCTCGAGAAGAGGGAAAAAATAATGTTACATACTTTGGTTATCAACAGCCTACTTGAACTTGAACGGGCGTTTACCCTCACTCCCAATGTGACGCAGACAGCTTTTAAATATTTCCTGAAAATAACGGAAACTGATATACTAGTTGATTCAATGTAACTGTTATTATCGATGTCTGCACATTCCTGGCTACAATAAGAACCTTTCATCCTGAGCTTGTGTACCGTATTGTCAGACAACAATAATGCATTTATCGACATCAATGAGAATGAAGCGGGCAGATCAGCTGCATAATTGGAGGCGTAAAGTCGGCCCAGAGACAGAACCAGTCATCATCCGTGAAAAAGGAGTATCCATTTGGCCGTAGCTGTGGACGGAAAGAAGTTTAAAGTACCCCTCGATATTCATATATACTAGCCACAGCACGTTTAACCTCGCCTTTCAAGTCATGATGCCAAATAGGATCCCAGATATCTCTCAACTGCTCTTGAATCTGTGGAATCGTTCCACCACCAGGGCCACGCCCATCGACAATAGTTCCCTTGACGGAGCTCATCTTTTGGACCATGTTCGCGCGTGCAACTCGGACAGAATTATAAGCTTTGAGGACATCCTATGGCTTGTCAGAAAGGAGCTTTGATCAAGCCAGGGAAATCAATCTACGTCGAGGTGGCACTTTTGAGCTCGAGGATCTCCAAGTAGAGCGCACAATGTATAAACGTCCTCAAACCCTTGGCCGACCCCAGAACCGAGATGAGGGAGCATAGCATGAGCCTTATCTCGAAAATATAAGATAGTTCCCTTGAGCTACAAGTCAAAAACCTACCGCGTCGCCGACAAGGACGATTCTTTGTCGGTAATAGCTGGATAACGGAGGGTACAAGAAATGGATGTACCATTTACTAGGATTGTCCATTTCCTTGAGAATTATGTTGGCATCTTCACCCCATCCTGAATATTCGTGCAGGAGCTCATCGTGACAAGCTGGTTTTGCCCAGGGAAGGGGTACATCCACTGAGCCGACAGGAATTGTGTAGTCTGTGGAGAACACCACGACGTTGATCTTCTATGTCGTCAAAGGGATTTCTCAGGGAAATAGAAAAAAAAAACCTTTTCGTTTGATTGAACAGGATAAGTTATGATGTGCTAGGTAGTAAATCAGCTCTATTAATCAATGACAACATCAGTGCATACTAACTTTATCTTTACCGATCCAACAGAGTGGACGCATGATGTCTGTCTTAATATTCTTGAGGCACTCTGGAGAAAGAACCGATCGATAGGCAACAGAATTTGAATATGTAGGAGATGTTGTCTGCCCGGAGACAGATTCACGCAGGACACTCTTGATGCCATCTGCGCCTATAATAAGGTCGGCTTCATACGTATTTCCATTAGCAAAATGTAGAACATGGGAGCCAGAAGACGAAGTTGAAACGGAGTCACATCGTGACTGCATGTGAATGATAGAAGTGTCCAACATTGGGATGATCGCTTCGAGAAATGAAGGCCTAGGGGGACGATAAGATACCTAAACGAAAATGATGAAGTTTACAACGCATTCCTGTAAACACCTAGTCCAACGTCATCTGGAGTAGCCGGATACTAACAGAAAATGAGTGATTAAAGCAGTGAAAGAGAGATAGTGTACATCATATATCAAGTCGTGCGATCCAAATGCAGAGATGAACCGGAAACCTCCCATTGTAGGTTTTTTTGTATCAGATTTGGATAAGACTGCTTCTAGAATTCCCAGCTCTTTGAGAGCAAAGAGGGCATTTGGCCCTGATGGAAGTCGGGTCAATGACGCCAGAGGCATACCAGTAACACTACCTATTGCAACTCCAGCTCCAACCTCTTGAAAACTTGACTAGAATCTCGGCGTTAATGAGTAAGCAAAGTCTCAAGAAACCTTCATTCACAGCCTGCTCAAAAATCTCTACATGGACCCCAGCTCTCGCAAGCCCAATGCCACTGACAGAATTGTTAGTCTTGTCTTGAAGCTCAAAATCAATGTACCAACCAAACAAGGCCACACATTCCTCCACCAACGATGGCGACTTTGAAATCTTTGCTTGGGTGTGTCATGGTGAATGATAGAAAATCGGGGCACAACTTGGTACACAGGCCTCCTGGGATTATCCTTATATTATGCACATGGTTAAAATCTAACCCGGCGCTGAAACGCATGTGGTGCTTGAATGAGATGATATCATTAGATCGCGGTACCTGGGCACAACCCTAATTGAATAGTAGATGATACCACGTCTTCAAAGACACTGGCCCTGTGATGGGGGTTCCAGTAGCTCTTTCCAATTGAGTAAGCAAAAACAAGCAAATTCTATCAGCGCGAGATGACAGGTCGTAGTATACATCTTGACTTGAGGGCGCCAGAAGTCAGCAGAGTCGCGTAGTATGCCGTCGGCATTCGGGCCGCCCTTTTAGTTGGTCCGTTTGAACTATTCAACAGAGTTCTTTCAGTCCGAGTCGACTGGCGGTGAAACAGTAAGCACCAGGTAAGGGCCTCACGTCATCCTGGAGGACATCCCAAGTGAAGATTTACATCTACTGAAGTCCTAGATTGCACCGAGCCTGACGACGTCGACGGGTATACATCCAAAGCCATGGGGCCTTGTGACGGCTGGTAAGTCATTGAAACACTTGCTCTTACCTGCCCCGGGTAGGCTTGAACAATAAGTTACTTATGCGTATGATGGAGGCTTAGTGGCCGGGCTCTGGTCGTAAATAGATATGAAGAGCATTCCGAACAGAGTGCAAGCACGGGATAGAAGGATATGTGAGATGTCAATAAGTCATAATACAAGGCGCCAAGATCGGTAGATGGAATGTGTAGTTGTCAAGGAGGATACAAGGTCAAAATGCGGTTCTTTGTTGTTGAATGAAACAGAGTCCCCTGTCCATAGTCTGATGACAGTCATCCTTTACAGAACAATGAGCGCAAGGAGGCCATTGAGTTAAATGTGCCGAGACGTGTTGCGAGAAAGAAATTCATGCCGTGGAAAAAGAAGAGAATCAAACTCATGATCTTGAGAGAGGGGGGGATCATCATGATCAAATTTGTCCATCATCCACAAGCGCGTGTCGACTCACTCATGCTGCGCGCGTTTTGCCGCCTTGCTTACAATTACACACCACAATCCCTGCAGAATCATATACCCCATTCGACTGGTTCTCCCAACCAGGCACAGCGTGTTTCCTTCGTTGCTCACTTTACATCTCTTTCTATAGTCTAGACAATGGCTGAGGCAGGGGAAGGCAACATCAAAGTCGTCGTCCGCTGCCGGCCTCTCAATGCTCGCGGTGCGTTTCACCCACGTCCATTTTACACGTACCTCATTCATTCAACAAACTTATATTGACGGGTCGCAGAGCTCGGACGGGGGGCTAAATGTCTAATCCGGATGTCGGGAAATCAAACGATTATCGACCCGCCTGAGCAGGGCTCCGCGCAGGACACAAAGCGCGCAACAGAAAGGAAGCAACTAGCGTTTAGCTTTGACAAAAGTTATTGGTCAGCGGGCCCGCGGGACGAGCCTGGGTATTGCTCGCAACAGACGCTGTATGATGATTTGGGAAAGGAATTATTGGACCATGGGTTTGCCGGGTTTAATGCGTGTATTCTGGCTTGTGAGTCCTCAATTCTTTGTTCGAGAACTGGTATCTAAGGAGTTTTTGTGAAATCAAGATGGACAGACTGGTAGGTAGCATTGGACTGTTGGTCGAGTGCGACTGATTGTGGGTTTTTTGTCGGGGGTTAGGATCTGGGAAGTCTTACAGGTACATCGCGTTCTGTTTCGACCTATCATTTGTTGGTGCTAATCGTCTGCATATGCAGTATGATGGGTTGTGCGTATCCTATGAGACTTCCAGTTCAGAGATTCACGGGTTAATAGATGGCGCGGACAAGGGTATCATTCCACTAACATGCCAAGAACTGTTCGCTCGGGTAGACTCAAAGCGGGGTGCAGACTCCAATCTTTCATTTACAGTTGAAGTTTCCTACATCGAGGTCTGCCAATCCGTCGAAATCCCAGAAGCCCTCTCACTCGGTTGCATGTTTCTCAGATATATAACGAGAAGGTCCGGGACCTGTTGAATCCCAAGAACACGGGGAATCTCAGGGTTCGCGAGCATCCCATCTTTGGACCCTACGTCGAAGATCTTTCCAAACTCGTCGTAAACAGCTATGATGAAATGATGACTTTAATGGACGAAGGGAACAAGGCGCGGACCGTCGCCGCCACAAACATGAATGAGACGTACGTTCGAATCCCGCTTTTGTCGTCCGCGTCGTATGCGTGTAGTTGATCGACGTTCTATTCTTTCTTTCTAGATCATCTCGTTCCCATGCCGTGTTTACTCTCCTTCTGACGATGAAACGTCACGATGTCGAGACCAATATGGACACCGAGAAGGTTTCTAGGATCAAGTACGTCTCTGCTCACCGATCTTGGACCGTCTTTTCCTCATATTGAAATTTTGTGCGTGAAGTTTGGTCGACTTGGCGGGATCGGAGCGCGCCAACTCAACAGGGGCGACAGGCCAGAGGTTGAAGGAAGGCGCAAACATCAATAAGTCATTGACTACGCTGGGCAAGGTTATCTCAGCACTCGCAATGGCAAGCCAAGCAGATCACGGGAAGAAGGGCAAGAAGGGAAAGGCCGAAGAATTCATTCCTTATCGCGACTCGGTGAGCCGCCCTTTGCTCTTTCTGGTTTTCCATATCCGCGATTCTCAGGGGGTACATTGGTTGATTTTGAATGACTTAGGTCCTTACGTGGTTGCTCAAAGACAGTTTGGGTGGGAACTCAAAAACGGCTATGATCGCTGCCATTTCGCCTGCTGACTATGAGGAGACGCTCAGTACATTGCGCTATGCAGATCAGGCAAAGAAGATCAAGAACAAGGCGGTGGTGAATGAGGATCCCAATGCGAAGCTTGTACGAGAATTGAAAGAGGAGCTCGAGATGCTTAGAGGTGAGTACGATCGCATCGCAGCGTTCTTTCGTTCTCGCTTTCCTTCATTTCATTAACGATCGGATGCGGTGCCGTCTCTTTCGTGTTCGCAGCTCGTGTATCGGCATCAAGTGGCGAGGACATCTTCGATCCCAAGGTTCCGCCTGAGAAGCAGAAGGTCACATATCAGACGAAAGATGGTCGAATTAAGACTGTGACGAAAGCAGAGCTCCAGGAGCAGATGGAGACGAGCGAAAAGCTCATGCAGAGCCTAAACGAGACATGGGAGGAAAAGATGAAGAGGACACAGGAGGTGCAGAAGGAACGGGAGAAGGCGCTTGAGGAGTTAGGTATCAGTGTCGACAGGGATCTCGTTGGTGTTCATACACCCAAGAAAGTACGTGTTTGACGTCTCGTGGGTAAAGTAATTGACGTTGTGGCAAATCTACTTCCCTGAGTGCAGATGCCGCATCTTGTAAACCTGGTGCGTTCGTTTTGCTCAATATCGATGAAGTCGTGTGGGTCTGACTCTGGCGGTTCAATTTTTCATCTAGAATGAAGGTACGGATGACCCACGTGCTCGATTCTGAAGGCATTCTTGAATCCAACTTTGGTGACACGCAGATCCACTTATGAGCGAGTGTCTGATATATCAGCTCAAACTTGGAAAGACTGTCGTGCGTATCGTTTTTTGATCATGCATTCATATAGCTCCATTTCACATGCTATCTTACAAGGTCGGTCGATTGGATAGTGAGAAGCCAGCTGCAATCCGTTTGAGTGGCGACAATATCTTGGAAGAGCACTGCCATTTTGACAACACGGATGGGAAAGTTACCATCCAGTGTCTTCCGGAGAGCATAACAGTCAGTCCCTTCCCATCTTTGAGGTCAAGAATTCGGATAATCGTGTCTATCAGTTCCTGAACGGCAAACAACTTGTTCCTGGAACAGTATGTTTTTTTAAGGAAAATCCTCCACATACCATTCATGACAAACAAACCAGACGCACAAGCTCCGTTCTGGTTTCCGCATCATCCTTGGTTGGAGTTCATCTTAAATTGCTGATACGCTTTGCCTTCTCATGTCTTTCCAGGCGACAACCATGTTTTCCGTTTTAACAATCCAGAAGAGGTTCGCAAGCAAAGAGATCGGGTGACGGCCAGATCCAACCTAAGCTCGATCATCATAGCTGGTGAGATAGAGGGTGAAAACTCGACACGGCCGGAGTCGCCAACGTCTTCAGCTGACGAGATTGATGTGGATTGGAATTTTGCAAAGCGGGAAGCAGCTCTTGCCCGCTTTGGTTTTGATCCTGCTCTCGATAATCTTCCAGACGACGATCTTAATAAATTGTACGAGAAGATTACGAAAGTCAAGACCATGCGTATCCATAACTCGAAGCCGTCGCGACCGGAGAGTAGTTTGAGTCAGATGATGGACGATGTATGGAGCGAAGCAGGCCGGCCGTTCTCCAGTGATGCTACTACCACAGACGACACCAGTGTCCGCGGTAGTCCTGCTGTCTTTGACGATTCTCTCAAGGATGTTCAACATCAGCTTGAAGACCGTTTGCAAGGAATGACTGAATCCTCAGCAGAGGCAGAGGATCTGAAAGTTGAAAAGGAGCACATGGAGCATCAGTTGAGGCTGGTTCGTAACCAAATGAGGCGTCTAATTGATGCCCGCGCGAGAGGAGAAGAGCTCGAAGGCGAAGATTACGAACCTGTGATATACTCTGCAAAGCAGATCAGGTTAATTCGCAAGGTCCTCGATCGGTGGAGAGCTCATCGGTCTTTCTCGATGGCAGAGTTGGTTTTGATGAGTGCTGTGATGATCAAAGAAGCAAACATCATCAGGTAAGCGCACACAAGATACCAATTCTTTCAAAATTAATGTATTATGCAGCAAAGAGCTCGGTAAAGATGTGTCCTTCAACTTTACCATTGCAGCTGGCGGCTCTCTCGGTGCTCCTACGTCAGCTGTGGGTACCATTGCTGGTTTGGATGAATTTGGCGATGTCGCTGATGCTACACTAACCTCTTCCACCCAACCGTCTGTCGCTGTGAAGATCCTCGACAAGCGAAACAATGCTATCTATTCCTGGTCCCTTGATCGAATGCAGCAACGGTTGCAACGAATGCGGAACCTGACCACCTACATTGACCGGCCATCCTATACACAACATTTTTCCTCAGACGAGCCCTTCTATAACTTGCCGCCCCCAGAATATTCATTCATTGGAAATGCTCTAATATCTCTCGCGTCTCTTTCCCGAAGATTATCCTCATCTTCGACTGTTCCCATATTCTGCCGCTATACGTCAGAGGCAATTGGTTCATGTCGCGTGGATATTAAGATTGTCAGTGTTGTACTGCCGGCTAAATATTTGAATGGTTCCAGTGCTTCTACTCGAGCTTCTTCACCCATACCAGGCACCATCCTTCCTGGCAGCAAAGTCATATTCTTTATGACGATTGATTCAGTCAAAGGACTCTCCTCACACGACTTCTGTGGAGTACATCTACAGGTCCGTCTGACATCCATTATAGGACCCAACGTAATGTCGGAAGAAGTATACCCTTCTTCTGTCGTTGATCTAGAGAATGAGTCTCTTTCGGACCTCAAGTTCCGTCGGAGCTTTTCCATCGTCGCTTCCGCAAAAGTCTTGAATCACCTGAAACAAGGATATGCGCCCGTAGAGTTTTTTGCGTCAGTGAGGCCTACGTATCTCGAACGGTTGGAACGATGGGACGAATTGCGGGAGCAGAAACAATGTATCTTGTCCAACTCTGAAACCCCCACGGTTGAAATTCGAAACAGTACCCTCCTTCCCATGAGGCGGTCAGAAAATGAATTTGTGGTCGAACAGGTTCATGACGTTGTCGCATGGTTGCAAATATGTGAACTAGGACCAGACGGAGCTTATGTTCCAGTGTCGGTGATATCTCAAGGTGATCTCGATACAGGTTCTTTTTTGCTGCATCAAGGACTGCAGCGGAGGGTTAACTTGTCTCTTTCGTCCAACTCTGGTCAGCAACTACCATGGTCAGGGTTCACAAAAGTGCGCGTGGGAAATATCCGCCTACTGGATGCAAAAGGACGTATTCATGAGTCAACTTCGAAAGCTCTCATTACATTGCCGTTGATGAGAGAGCAGAACGTGGAATTTCGACCTGATGGGACCGGGATGTTAGAAGCATCAGCGCTTTGGGACTCGAGTATTCACGATTCTGTTTTAATGAACAAGGTCACTGCAACTCGTCAGCGGGTTCTCCTCCACTTCAGCTTTTCTGTGGCAGTTGAAAGCTGTGCTGATCCTGTACACTTTAGCATGGATACAGCGATCATGATGCGTACTCGTGATGCCAGCCCACCATCGAAACTTCTCAATTTCTTCGGTTCAACAAGAATTCTTACGAAGACAAGCAATATCTTTAGCGTACGATTGTCACCTCCTCTTACACGTTCACCAAAAGACTTATGGCGTGTCGATACCTCGGAGAAGTATGTTCGGGGTGAGGAGGTGTTAGGTGGATGGAAGCCTCGTGGCATATCAGTCGTTGAAGACTATGAACGTCTAATCTCAACTGAGCGCAGAGCTGCTGACGTGCAAGCTATCCGTATCATTCTTTCTAATCATGCGGCCCGCCCCCTCGCAGTAGATGCGCTCGCTTGGCGCGCTGATGCTATACTTGCGAAATCATTGGCATTGTGGCAGAAACAATCTGGCCACCTTTCGAAGGTAAGCAAGGCCCATCATCGCTTCGTAGATTCTGTTGATGACGTTGATACACCGTCAGATGATCTCGACACAGGGCATTTGTGAGAATGACGGACCTTTATCATTATCCAAGAAACGTGGGACAGACATAAGACCTGCGGAAGGTTTGAAGTTAATTTCCGACACCAAGCTGATACCCCGCAAGTATGTGTTATTGATTTCTCATCAAAACACATGTTAAAATAGACTGTTAGTGATGGCGCGACCAAGAAAGGTCATTTAATGGTTCTGATCGATGCCAATAGGGATATCTGGGAACGGCGATGGTTTGTCCTTCGAAGGTGAGTAGGAACTAGAGTTTTCAGAATCATGTGTTGACCATGGCTCGCAACAGACCCTATCTATATATCTATACACACTCTAACGAGCTCGAAGAGATCGGTATAGTTAGTCTCAGTGGTGTCAATGTAGAAAGCGACCCACGTAAGGAATTCTTACTTGGGGTAAGACGTCCCTGTGAAATGCGTATATGATAACTCATCGATTGACCACGAGCGATTCTAGAAACCTTTCTCATTCACTCTCTTTACCGCATCAAATTCTCACGCGCTCGCAGCTCCTAGTGCAAATGAGCTTCAAGCTTGGATTAGCAGGCTTGATCCTACACGTTTACCCTCTTAAGACTGACGAACTACCACGACTTTCCTTTCATAATTTCCCTCTTGGATTATCTTCTAACATTATTCTAGATCATCACTGCTGTGCGAGCCCTAGCACCCATTAGTTCTTTTTCTCTCTTTCACTAGATGTTTGCATCCATCACACAAGGGTCTTTTGATATATGATTATAAATCTGTCTATCTATCCAGTCGCACAGCCTTTTGCATCACGTCCACTACTCTGTCCATCCTTTGGCTCTCGGTATCCATAGCGTTATCAATCATCAATCATCATTGTTCCATGTTGGTCGGTTCTTCGATTCAACCATTATTTTCCCTCGGAGAACTAGGACAATCTATGATACCACGCTTGTCCCTCAGCTTACTTTGCTCCCGCAATACACTTTATGTGCACGCTGTCTCATTTTTATCCCCGTTTACAATGCTTATTACGACGTTTATAGTGACATAATGCCTTTGTGCACAAGTCCTAATCAGTGTCTTTCAATGATGATGTAACGTGAGTCTCTCGTGCCAGGCCTGGGATTGGATCAATCAGACGTCTCCATCATTTTAGGAGAACATCCGCGAGATTGTCCTTTAGACATAGGAAGACAGACCACACTCTTAGCGATCTCTGTCGGAGTTTCGTTCCTATACGATGAGCCTTTGGGGCCAATGACCACCACTATGATCATAATGTCGACTGCAATACAATGACTGGCTCCATTGGGATTTACTTGTTCTCTTAGATACTCAAAGACTTCCTTCGAAAATACCATTGCCCCTCCACTCGCTACGACCATCAGTATAACTGGTGACGAAGTTTCTCCTCAACAGGCTGCTTTGGCTCAGTGCCAATAGCAGGTCAAGCTGGCGAATATCATCTTCCTGAGGTCCTGGGCTTGAAGACCCATACATTCTGTGTAACCCAAGTCACTGATCAAAAACTTTCCCTGCCACTGTCATTCATTTGAATTGACCGGAGTTACCGGACGTCTCGTCGACCACCGATTTTGACGTACAAGTCACCGATCGTGATGCGTCGCGTTTTTGTCGGGACGAGCGACTGTTAAATAGCTCCACAAGTTCAAGTTGGCAAGTGTCAGACTCGGAGCTGACCTGACACAACACATCAACCAACCAGAGGTTTAATTTCCGACCTCGGACCGTTTCATAGTAATTACCCAAGTCTTTGCAGCCGCCGAGTCTGAATGGAATCAGGCGAATGTGGCCCATACGAATGGAGATCTGTCTTGATCAGCATGGTGGTGATGCATAGCACTTCTTCAAGTACGTATTGTAACAGACTCGTACTTATGGAACCCGAACATCAAATCCCAGAAACGGCCTTGGAGTCCTCATTTGTATGTAGCTTAATGGAATGGTATTTTCACACAATTACGGCGCGGCCTAAAATAATGTTCGATTTATAAAGTTCTTCTGTCGTCTTCCTTGACACCGCAACATCTTCACATAGAGACTGGCCGTGTTGCGCCTCACCTTACTTTTGGTAGATTCCAACAAATGCGCTGGTAGGAGCAATTTACCCTCCCGTTGCCTGCACGCCAATGACTTGTTAGAGCAGGATATACAATTCCATTGAACTATCTGTACATATACAATTGGACGTCTTCGTATTGAATATAAATAAGTAAAAATCTTGAATAATGCGGAAGACATGATGATAGACCCGGAAGAAGTTAATAACGATGCTGTCTAATGCTATATACGCGTAATGCAAGTGATGGGGATGTGGACTGGATACATATGCTGGATAAAAATCCTCCAAAACCATAAAGATTAAATGAAGAGGAAGGTGTCTATTTAATAAGCAACCCTTGCATTTAAGGCTGCCCAAGAGTAATCAATATAGGGTGTACAATGTGTGTTGGACATTCGTGTTCATCGACGCATGACGATCGTGGCGCATGGTATAAATGGTTATGAGGAGAAACTGTGAAACGTGACTGATAACCAGAGCGGGTATAGGCCTAGGGTAACGATAATTTGGCGGGTAACAGAGAAGGGGGAAAGAGAATCATTCAATCGCAGCGCCCAGGCGTATCGTTGGGGCGGATAAATGTGAGCATGTGACATGTGATGTACCCTTTGGCAAAGCCTGCACCTGCGTATGCGAAGAGATAGTGCCATTTGCGCTTGAACGCCTCGTATTCTGCACGTTCGCGGAGAGCGGGATAGTCCTTAACGATCGCATCTTGTGCCAAGTTTCGGTCGAGGCGACGACCCCACTCGCGCAGTGTCCGGGGATAATGCGCGGCGTGGTTTTCGACGCTTTCAAGGGTGAAACGGTTACAGGAGCCGGTTTGTGCTGCAATGATGAGCGCGGTAGCAGAGGGGAGGCAGGAGTTGGGCCACATGTAGCGACGCATGAAGTCCTCAGCTTGGTAACCTGTAAAACGTGACTCGGGGAAGGTAGAAGCAGAGACGACGGCGGTGGCACCGTGGGACTTGAGTGCGAAGTCTACGAGTTTGAAGTAAGTGTTGTAGTGCTTAGATCCTACGTGCTCAAGCATTTCAATGCTCACGAATGCGTCGAAAGCCTTTTCGAACTCGGCAGGGATTTCTCGATAGTCTAAGAGATGAACACGGACACGACCCTCGAGGCCAGCAGCACGGATGCGTTCTTCCGCGAGCGTCTTTTGCTCCATAGATAGGGTGAGAGTGTCTACTTCACAACCAAAGGTACGAGCAGCCTCGATAGCTAGTCCTCCCCATCCTGAGCCAAACTCGAGGATACGGTGGCCAGGTTTAACGCGTGCCTTGGTGAGGACATGACGAATTTTACGAAGCTGGGCAGCTTCGAGATCGCCGAAACGAGGACCGTCTTCCAGATCGCCACGAACACCACCCTCAGAGTCTGACCAGAGAGCACAAGAGTACATCATCTCTGCGGAGAGAAAGGCTTTGAAGAGTTCGTTGGACTGGTCATATGAAGCAATGGCGTTGAGACGGGCCTGTGAGAGAGTCTGGCCAAGGAAAGAGTTGTAAAGACCAGAAAATGCTGCAGAGACGCGGGCAACGACTGAGGAGAGGGTGTCTTGCATACCAGACTGGTTGTCAAGCCATAACTGGGGAAATACATAATTTTAGGTCGGCGCGTGGGTGAATATCAAACGGATGACATACGTCCATGCACGCCTTGAGCGAGGAAACTTCGATATCGCCAATCATGTAAGCCTCGCTGACTGTTAACAAGATCAGATTGTTTCGAACTGCAATGCCAAAGTGATAGCTCACAGCCCAGATCCCCAGAAAGAAGGATGCGAAGCCAAAAGTTGTCGTTTACGACTTTTAGACGGACGTCATTGCATCCTTTTTGGTGTCTCCCGTAGTAACAAGTTCCCTCCGAGTCGGAGATCGTAAGATGACCGGTCGTGATGGCGTCACTCAGGACCGAGAGGATAGAATGGCGCGCTAAGGGAGGATTAGTGGCCGTCTTGCACACGCGCCTGGACCCGTACCAAGTGAGACTGCCCACGACCGCGGGCTGAGAAGAGATGAGGAGAAGAGTGAAGTGGACTGGAGGGCCTTTGAGGAGGACGAGAATTGAACACAAGGCTGGTTCGAGGTTGCCATTGTTGAGGAGAAGAGAGGTAGACGAGGAGCTGACAGAATGCGGAAAGAGGAAGAGAAGGCAGCCCCTTATAACGCGCGCCAGCGGCCGGTAGAACAGACGGGTTCCTGTCGTCAAAGTTGAGCCATCATCCAGATGGAACTGCAGATCCGCAACCAAAGCAATCGCAGATGGAGGGATTCGCACGTTCTCCATTAGGAATCTACACGTGCCATCAGGGTTTCATGAAGGATTCCCTAAGGATTCACCTGGGGTTCAACAATCAAAATCAACGCTCTCACCGCGGATTCACCGATAAACATACCGAGGGACCGAACTGATCATTATCTGACGCCGAGGAAGCCATTCTCTGTGAAATACACCATCAAGAAATCACTCAAGCTCATCCCAGCTTGAGTGATTCCAGGTTGAGCGGTCTCTGTCCTGTCTATCTCCTTCCATGTAAGTCAACGGCGATCGCAGATCTTCACAACACCATTCTTGGTAAGGGTAGATCTCAAATCCTAAAGCGAGCTGGTGTTTTCATGCAACTTTCAGCAAGTGTTCTGTCGGACTATATACCATGCATAAGTACTTCAACTCTCTGTAAGCAGCATTGCATTTATTGTAATAAGAGCTCCCAGACCCGTGGACACGAGTTCCCCGGCACGCGTTGCCACCTTTCACATATATACGCCACCCTCTGACATGTGACCGTGTTCCGCCTTGCCTCCAACACAATCTTATGCTCAACTCTAACTAGGGCCGCGACTCCAAATCTAAGATGATTCGACTTAAAACTCTGAGCATAAGAGTATACGCGACTTACGAATGGCCGAAAAACGTGAGTGCGAAGGTTATCGAGCATATTCTGTCAGTACTATGCCTCCTGACAACAAATAACAACATGGCGGCGCAGAAGCCCATACTCATGTTTGGTTTTGTAACCGTCTTGGCAACATGATACATGTTCGCATGTTTCTTGCGCGTATGCAGAATCAACGGAACTTGTATCGGTTTAATTTACGCACCGCTGTCCATCATACAAACGAGTACGATCGACAGCTCGTGACAGCCACACAGGAGGTCAAGGTGTAGCCCGACACTCGGTAAAGAGAAGCGAAAGGTATATTGAAGAACACTCTAGGCTAAAGTCTGTCATTATGATCATATGGGCCATTGTTAATACTATTACGAGTGGCGTTCGCGGGGGCTCTCCATAGCAGAGTTGATTGTCATTATCCATGGCGTAAGCTCAGTAGGATCCAGAGAATGCATAGTTGAACTTTATTGAAGGATTGTTGCCAGATCGGCAAAGACAAGGTACAGACACAACAGACGGAAAAGATATCGATAATTCTCTTCCGTGCCGAAGAGGATAAGGGAGAAAGTCGTCCCACCCCGCGTCGCGCGCAGAACTTCCTCATCGAAGCATGGATGCATGACGCACATTCCGGACCGCCTAAACAGAAAGTCAAGAAGGCAAAGAATCACCGACCCACTTGTTTGCGGGCCATATTATACAATACTGTTCCCGTACAATGCTTAAGATAGCACACGCTACAGCATGTACATGTACACAGATCCCAAATCGGGAGAAGCAGCGAGAATTCGAAGACACGCCGAGAAAAAGTCAAGGGAAGGCAAGTGGCAGGGTTGGCATTTCGTGTCATTCTTATATTAATTTTTAGCTCTTTTGGCACGGGAAAAGAACACTAATTCAAGTACTCCACCCGACATCCGCCTCTAGTCGGACAGGCTTTCACATGGTGCCTGTCCGTCGGATGGCAAGTACACAAGCACTTAGGCGATCTCCCCTCTAGGCGATGGTTTGCAAATCCCTTGAGTAAAATGGGATGACGTGATTTGAGCGTTAGCGAAGCGGGGTAAGAGCGGCGGCGATTGGCAGCAATACGTGGAACGATCGGGGGTGGGCCCGGAAGGAAGGGTGAGAACAAAGCATGGAAACAAAAGAACATGGATTGCAAACGAGGCAGGGAGGGAAGGAGGAAAAGGAAGGAAAATTATTTTCACGGCCAATCGCTGGGGAGCGGAAGCCGTTGTGGGTGTCATACATAGCGGCACTTTTCGTGCAGCGCTGAAAGAGTTACCACTGAACACGTAAGAAAGCACAGACGGTACTCATCAGCCAGTAGCGGCAGTACGAGCGCAGATAGGATAACGACAGTGCGAAAAGGGAGCGACACTCACCTTACGCGCATCGAAGCCCGACGAATCTTCCATCATGCTCTAAGAGGTTCTTTAAGCAACCCCAGGCGAGAGTCAATTGTAAGTAGCTCTGCACACGTCCTCACGTCCGACACACAACTGCCTGCGTAGCTGAGTGGGCTGAGTTTATGAACACTTTCGAGGGTTCATTCTGCGGTTGTCCCAGTCCCAATCCTGTCCCAAACTCTACCCAGCCACCTCTAGGCCCACACCTCCAGCTTCAATCAATTCGTCGCCGATGCCGTACAAGATAAAAGAAGCCAAAACTAAACAACAAAAGGACTCCGAAAGATATGCCAAAATGGGGGAACAGACTCCAGAAGCAGAGATTACAACAGCAACATGATTTATTCGCCGGATGACTTTAGACGCCGCAGGAGTGACTGAATGTTGACGGGAGACGGAAGGTACTGTGCGGGATTCTACGAACATACACAGTCCGATCTCCACACGTAAGGTTGTTGGTCATTGGACAAATAAAAAAAGAGGCATTGATTCAGTCACCGCTGATTAGAAAAGAGCCCGTGAATGCCGAGATAGAAGGTAGTTCAAACGGAGGGGTATTGCGAAGCTTGAAAGGTGGGACGTAAGAAGACATACACCGAGATTTGTACATAGCAATGCAAAGGATCTCCGTCCCTGTGGCAATTTGAGTGTTTGTACTTCGTAAGCCGGAACAACTACCGTGTGCGCACTTTGTACAATCGGGAAGTTTGTGCGATACGATGGAATGGAGAAGAGCTTGAACTCTGTTCTCTTTCGTAACGAACAAGGTTTTTCAACCATCACATCAGCGTGATTGTTGTTTAGAGTGCTTTCCTCAAGCTGCGTATCTAGAGAATCTGTATGAGACGTCTCACCAACACGACTTGGAAGACAAATAACGACCGACATATTGCTTACTACACATCGTTGGGTCCACACCTGTCATGCAACAACTGTACCAGTGTCCTGTCCGTGCACCTCTTTTGTCGATTGTACCGGCGGCTCCACGAAGCTATAATACAATCTTGTTGCCACATCACCGACAACCCAATCAAGGCCTTCGACGAGGTTCGCACCCGTGACGGCACTACAAGACCATATCTTCCAATGGTGCGTTGTGATCAGTCCGAGGTCGAGCGTCTACAATACGGTAAACGTGCAGGGTAAATCAAAGCGTGAAGGTGGTCACAAAGTTACAAGAGACCACATACCTGCTGAATTTCCGCTGCACTAAGGGATCCTTGTAGATCTTGCTTGTTAGCAAAAATAAGGAGGGACGCGCCCGCGAGCCGCTGCCGCGGAAAATCAGCGCCGCTAGACAGAAGAAACCCTGGTGAGATAATTGAGACGTACATCTTCAGTGAGTAGCGAGTGAAGTTCGTTTTTGCAATCTGCCATGCGCATGCGATCACTAGAGTCGACTACCCAAACCAATGCGTCCGTTTGTTCAAAATAGTTCCGCCAGTATGGCCGGAGGGTACGCTGGCCCCCAACATCCCCTGAAAACATGATGTCCTGATTTGTTATCAAATAAATGAGGGCATGACGATCGGTGCTCACAGATGTTAAGAGTGTATCTGATCAGGCAAAGATTTAAGCTGAAGAATTCTTCGTGTATGACTGAGTGGCTAATCGCTTACTTGCCATGTGCGAAAGTCTTAATATTGAAACCAAGCGTCGGACTAATGCTCTTGATATCCTCACCGTTGAGTCTCTTAAGAATTGTGGTCTTGCCTGCGTTATCGAGTCCCCTGGTAACATCGATTACTATTTTCCTTACAGCAGAATACGAGACGTACAGAAACAAGATTCTCATCTCTCTTTCTTTCTCTCGGTTCTTGCGTATGATTGTGAGGAGACCCATTGTAATCAAGGCAAGACAATGAATGGGGCAACCCTTCCTTATCGTCGGTGTTCACGTGCATATACGGAACAACATCCTGGCCCGATCAATTGCAAAGACGACTGTTGACCTCCTACTGTACTGTCCTTCCCTTTTTTTCAACAGGAACACGACAGGATGGCTCCTAAAAACAAGGGAAAGAAGGGGAAAAAGGGAGACGATGACTTTTGGTACATTAATCACAATTTTAAGAGAGAATCACGACGATAATCTGATCACAGGGAGAAGGCTGGCGAAAGTGTTCCGCCAAATACCAGTGTTTTGCCTCCAGAGGATGAACATGACTCTGACTATCGCTCTAATACTAAAGGGGGCTTCTCAGGATTTGCGGCGTTGAGCATGGAAAATAGTCAGGTCGCTGAGGAAGAAGAGGATTTTGGTGGACTCATGGTGCGTCAACTGCTATTAGTAGAAATCTTTTTTTTTCTAATGCATTTCTGCTGTCAAGTCGACGCTGAAAGCCACGGCGGCTAAGAGTAAGAAAGACAAGAAGAAGGCTAAGAAGGGTGAATTCGAGCCTCCTGCCGATTTTCTTGAAGATAAGGAACCTCCGTCTGAATCTAAGACGCCAATCACGGTCACTGCTGATGATCTTGACGATGAATGGGGTCAGGTGAAGGAGAAAAAGAGGAAGGATAAGAAGGGGAAGGCTAAAAAGGGTAGTGTTGAGCCTCCCGCTGATATAGATGAGGGCGAAGAACCAATCATTGAATCCAAAGCACCGGCGACGGTAAACGCTGATGACCTCGACGACGAATGGGGTCCAGTCAAAGAGAAGAAAAAGCAAGATAAGAAGGGGAAGGACAAGACGGGAGTCAAAGCTCAGAACGAGGATCAGGAGAATCAGGAGAAAACAGGTGCGTATGCTTTGCATTGTTCATTCAACAAAGAGTGATATAGTTGCAGAATCTAATACTGATAAGCTGACAGAACACGAAACTAGTGCACTAAAAGACGATGTAGCAGAGGTTGATCAGGACGGTCCGAAAATTCTCTCAAAAAAGGAGAAAGAGAAGTTGAAGAAAGAACGTGAAAAGGTATGGTCTTCAAATTGACTTCTTTTGTATTCCTTGACCCAACATCCATTCTCTAGGCGAAAAAAAAAGCCCAAGCTGCCGCCAAAAAAGCAGAAGCCACAGCAGCCGAGCCCATCACACCCACTGCTGAGTCTTCTTCCCCTGCCCCTGCTCCCTCTTCTGTGACGAAGGAGGAGGGTGATGAGGCAGAGGAGCCTACGGGTGGTAAGACGGACTCGAAGAAGAAGAAAAAGAAAAAGGGTAAAAAAGAGGATGATTCTGCTACCCCTGCGCCAGTATCTACAGTCGGCAAGAAGAAAGGTGGTATCAGTGCCCTGAAGGCCTTGATGGAAGAGAGAAAACGACTTGAAGAAGAGGCGAAACGTAAGGAAGAGGAGGAGCTTAAACGGATTGAAGAGGAAGAAAGACGGGCTGCTGAGGAGGAGCGTAGAAAGGAGGAGGAGCGTCAGAGGAAGAAGGAGAAGGAGAAGGTAATTTCGATTGTCTGTCAACTGTGCCGTAATCATCTCACGGCGCCACTCACAGGCCAAAAGAGAGCTAGCGAAGAAGGAGGGACGGCTGCTCACCAAGAAACAAAAGGAAGAGCGACAAATGGCTGAAATCCGCAAACAGGCATTACTTGCTTCGGGTGTCCAGATCGAGGGATTGCAACAGCCCGCCAGCACAGCTGCACCGAAGAAGGTCGTTTACGGAAATCGTAAGAAGAAAGGCCCCGCTGCTAAGGATGTCGTATTAAAAGACCCATCGTCTGCGCCTGAATCTCGAACACGGACACCCGAGCCCCACAAGGAGGTCAAGCTCGTCGAGGAAGATCGAGATGATTGGGATGTTTCAAGCGAGGAGGAGGATGCGAAGCCAGTAGCGAAGGCTGTTTTGGATACCAAGGACGACTGGGACGCGTCGTCTGAGGAGGAGGAAGGGACAAAGAGTGAGCCTTTGGAGGTACCGAAAAGTGGGATGTTTACTAATTCTTCATCATACTGAGTATTCTTACCTTATTTTGAGCAGCACAACCTGTATCCAAACCTGCTACACAGGCAGCATCCGCAACGAAGGCTGCGCTGCCTTCAAGCGTATCGTCTGCTCCCAAAGTTGCTCTCACAAAAGTCACAACCGCCAAAAACGGCGTGTCTTCTGCGAAAAAGAAGGAAGAAGAGTCAGAAAAGGAATCATCCAAGGAAGAAGATTCGGATGACGATTCAAACGAAGACTCGGATGACGATTCAGAAGAGGACAGTTCGGAGGAGTCTTCGGAAGAGGAACTTACGATGGCGCAGAAGATTGTTTTGCAGCGCAAGGCGGAGGCGGCCGAAAGACGACGGAAAGCACATGAGGAGGCATTGGCAGCAAGAAGTAAGGATAATTTGCGGAGCCCTATTTGTTGTATTTTGGGACATGTCGACACAGGCAAGACGAAGCTTTTGGATAAGGCGTGTCGCTTTCCTGCAGTAATTGAATCTTTGTCTCATCGGCGACTTTTTTAGATTCGTCAAACTAATGTTCAGGAGGGTGAAGCCGGTGGCATCACGCAGCAGATTGGTGCGACTTACTTTCCTGTGGATGCTATAAAGACGAAGACTGCCGTCATGAACAAAGTAGGTTTGCCAGCCGTGTTTTTTAGGTGACTCTCTTTTAAGTATCAATGTCAATACAGGAGGGAACTCAAGAATACAAAATACCCGGTTTACTTGTCATTGATACCCCGGGGCATGAGTCATTCACCAATTTGCGTTCCCGTGGAAGCTCTCTGTGCAATATTGCTATTCTCGTTGTTGATATAATGGTGTGGCACTGTCCACCTTGTATCTATCTTGAAGGTTTCTGACATCACTGTTTAGCATGGCCTTGAAGCCCAGACTTTAGAGTCCCTTCGCCTCCTCCGCGATAGAAAAACGCCCTTTATCGTTGCTCTTAACAAAGTAAGTCTCATGTTATTTGTCTAACTGCTACCAACACAGTAGACATTTAGATCGATCGTATGTATGGCTGGCAACCCACACCCGACGGTGCCTTTCGGGAATCCTTGGCAAAACAAAACAGGGCTGTGCAACGTGAATTTGAGGACCGTGTTGGCAAGACAATCCTTGCCTTTGCAGAAGAAGGTCTTAATGCATGCTTATACTATGAAAACAAGAACTTCGCACGCAATGTGTCCCTTGTCCCAACGTCTGCAATCACCGGTGAAGGTGTTCCGGACATGATCATGCTACTCGTGAACCTTACGCAGCAGCGCATGAGCGATCGTTTGATGTATCTATCAGAACTGGAGTGTACTGTATTGGAGGTGAAGGTGATTGAGGGACTTGGTACCACAATTGATGTGGTGTTGTCGAATGGCATTTTGAGGGAGGGGGACAGGATCGTGGTCTGCGGTTTGAACGGTCCTATTGTGACTCAGGTTCGTGCGTTGTTGACTCCACAACCTCTGCGTGAACTGCGTATAAAAGTGCGTTTCTTCTCTTCATGACGTTTGATGGGAATATTCATTTTATGGTAGTCGGCATATGTGCATCACAAAGAAGTCAAGGCTGCGCTTGGAGTTAAAATCACTGCTCCGGACCTCGAAAAAGCCATCGCTGGTTCCCGCCTGCTCGTCGTCGGCCCCGATGATGATGAAGAAGAACTCAAAGAGGAAATCATGTCGGACCTAACAACTCTGCTGAATAGTATTGATAAATCTGGCCGTGGTGTCTGTGTCCAGGCCTCTACACTCGGTTCGCTTGAAGCATTACTCGATTTCCTTAAATCGAGTAAAATTCCTGTGTCTGGAATTAACATCGGTCCTGTGCACAAGAAGGACATTATGCGTGCCGCGACGATGTTGGAGAAGGCAAAAGAGCTTGCTTGTATACTCTGTTTCGACGTCACCGTTGACAAAGAAGCTGAACGTCTCGCTGAGGAGATGGGCATTCGATTGTTCAAAGGTAGTATTATCCCATAAAGCATGGGTACGTCAAACTGATCACAATCTGTTGTATAGCGGATATTATTTACCATCTATTCGACTCCTTCAAGGCATATAACGAAGAGATCATGGAGGCAAAGCGTAGAGACGCAGCGCCCCAAGCCGTCTGGCCATGTCGGCTGAAGATCATCGCAGCCTTCTGCAAGCGAGATCCGATCATTTTAGGCGTCGATATTCTCGACGGTTCACTGCGTGTGGGTACGCCCCTAGCTGTGGTCAAGACAGACCCAGCTACGGGCAAAAAGGATGTCATCTCTCTTGGCAAAATGTACTTTACTATCTTCTTTACTTCACCTTGACTGATCAAATTCGCGATTAGCACGTCACTTGAGATCAACCATAAGACTCACGATGTAAGCCTATCTCTCGCGCCGTGCGTAACGGAACTCCTTCTTATTTCGTTATAGATCGTCAAGAAGGCTCAGGCTGGTGCGGGCGTGGCGGTGAAGATTGAGCATGCTGTATACGAGTCTGCGAAGATGTATGGCCGACACTTCGATGACAAGGACGAAATCCTTAGTCTTATCAGCCGCCAGAGTATCGACGTACTCAAGGTACGTCACTGCATAATGGCTAAAAGTTCAGTGCTCTAATGCCTCCTTGCCTTTCAGGAGTCATTCAAAGCTGATGTGTCAATGGAGGAATGGCATCTCATTAAGGCACTGAAACCGGTACGTACAAGTCTCCTATCTATTTATCCAGAGAATGATCACTCACGAGTTTAATATCCAGCGATTTAATATTCCATAGATTGTATTTATATTCGGTCTCCTACTCTGAAGTTTCCACACATCTGTATGTACCGGTTTCCTTCCTCCGGTAATTAAAACGCGAATGGACGGAATAATACGGAATGATTACATAACCATTTATTTATCATGCCGGAAAAGTAATCTTTGTATTCCTTGACACGATCTCATCATGTCTTCTTCATCTCTTCGCAAAAATATCAGCCAGAACGATCAAGAGCAGGCTGTCACAACTGATCAAGACGAGTTGCAATTGGTAATACCCTTCAGGCTTGACCTGGTACCCTACGAGTTGTGAACTGTTACCGGTAATGTCCATCGTATTTCTGGTCATACTGGCATACGTGGCTGCGGGTATCCTCTTTGTGTGTCGTGGCGTCTTCGTCTCTAGCACTCTGTGGTGCAGAGACAAGTCTGTCAAAGCAGCAAAGGGGATTGAGATCATACCGCTCGAACCTGAACAGCGCTCATACCTGCGTAGGGAAGCCCCAGTATCGCCATTTTTAATGACCCCCCGTTCAGGGGTGCCGACCAGATAGCTGATCATTAATTTTTCTTGTCAGCGCAACCTTGGTTATAAACAGGTAAGCCGCCTTGGTGGTCCGGGTGCTATCATTCACTTGGTCTCTTTCCAGCAACTTCATCGAACCTGGCACCTGGTTGAAAGCTTCTGCGCCAGTTTTTGTGCTTTGAATTTTATCGGAGGCGTGAGGTACGTCTCTGTTTCCTTGATATGATTCATATGTGAGAAGGGTTGAATAGATCCGTTCTTTTCTTGGGCATATTGGCAGGAGGGCCAGCAGCCATATGGTATGAAATAGTCTACTCGCGTCCCTTCTATTTCTATAGATCTTTTTCAGGTCGTCATACATCATTACCATCGTCTTTATGACCATCACCGCGGCTGTACTCGCAGAAATATGTTCTGCCCTCCCTTTAAGCGGTTCCATTTATATCTGGGCTGCTGAGAGCGCCGGTCCGAAATACGCCCGGTTCTTCGGTTTCATTGTCGCTTGGTGGTCCTGTACCGCATGGATGACTTTTACCGCCGGGAATTGTCAGGTACGATAGCACCGCCTTCCCTTGTGTACGCAAGACTTCCCCCAAGCAATAGACAACGGCGAACTATATCGTTTCTCAGCTTGCCGTGTGGGAGGTAGACTTTCCTGGTGGCATTTCGAATGATAATGTCAAGTGGAGAGCTTTTATATGGGCGGTATCTGAAGGCATTCTACTAATTTCCGTCGCCATAAACTATCTTCCTCCACGACTGTATTCTGTTGTGTTCAAATTTTCACTCGCTCTTATGATGGTCGATTTCTTCCTTTGCCTGATTTGGCTTCCGATTGGTGTTTCAAAGACATATGGCTTTCGCAACGCGGGTGAAGTTTTTACTCAAACTTGTGCGTATCCAGATTTATGTGTTACATGTACATCATCTCATGCTTTACCCCAGATAACGGAACTGGCGCGCCTGCTGGGTGGAACTGGATTCTTTCCTTGTGGGTATTGTTTATCTTACAGTCTCCCAAGGTGCTCAAATACTTTCCAGCCTTTTCACTGCCGGGACAATGACTGGCTTCGATGCATCAGGGCACATCGCCGAAGAGACCAAAAATGCTAGAATCGTTGCTGGCAAAGGCATCCTTAGCAGTGCCATCGCAACCGGGATCATGGGCTTCATCACCACCATTCTCTTCTTGTTCTGTACACCCGATTATGATACCTTGTTTTCACTTGGCGCTCCGCAGCCATTCGTTCAAGTTTATGCGCTTGCTCTTGGAAAAGGCGGAAGTGTCTTTATGACTATGATCGCCGCCTTGGGACTCATTATGGTCTGTTAATCTTTATCCTTCCTATACTTCTTTTGATGAGTCAGGAAATACAGAACACAAGTATCGCTATTGTCGCTGCCTCTCGTCTCGTGTTTGCCGTCGCACGTGATGGCGTGCTCCCTTTGTCCAGTTGGATTGGCAAGGTTGATTCTTCTGGTCAACCTAGACATGCTATCACTGTCATCTATATTTTCGGCGCATGCATCCTTTGCACAATCTTACCCAGCCAAGTCGCCTTTACGTCGTTGGTGTCGGCAGGCGGAGTGCCCACCATCGCTGCCTATGGGCTCATATCTCTGTTACGTTTGACGATGACGCCTGGCCGATTCAAGTCGTCGTACTTCTACCTCGGAAGGCTCGCCATTCCTTTTTACATCTGTGCAGCCATTTTCAATGCCATCGTTTTCTCGGTCAGTCTGCCAAAATTCTCCCGCTCTGTGGGTATGTTTAACCTTGGGTTCATAACAGGTCATGATTTCTCCATTCTTCTTCCCTGTAACTGCTGAAACCTTCAATTTTGTTCGTTCTTCTTTCAAAATCTCTTAACGACCTAGCTTGACCCATCGATTGTGCAGGCCTGCGTCATTTTTGTCGCTGTCACCATATTCGGTATCATCAGCTGGTGGTTAACGCCAGAAGAGAAATGGCTCCGTCGTGAATTTGTCTTGAAGGCTTTGGAAGACCATGAGCCCTCTGAGATGGCGAGCGAACATTCGGATTGAATTGAAACGGATATTGTGCAATCAAAGATTATTATGCCCTACATTTCTTTTTTGTCGTTGAAATATACTGTTGTTGGCAATTTCAAATCTATCTAGTCTCTCTACAAACTCAAGAGGTCTAAAGGAATGTCTCGTACCAAAAAGCAGTCCCAGCATGGAATGGGTAAAAGCGCACCAGTATGATAGTGGTCACTGTCTACAAAAGCCGGGCTAATTTTACCTGCCTGACTCGCGTGTTTTATAGCTGAACAAGTAGATAGTATTAGTATGACAAGCCGCCCTTGAGATCTTGAGAGTTGATTCTTATACTCAGAGTATTGCGACAGGTCTTACCTCGAGCTGTCAGTGCTTGTACACATCGAGAGCAAGAGAATTGCAATACCTCTACTCTGGACAGATGAACACATAAGTCTATAAGATCAGCATGCAACGGATTCTGTCTCTTTTTCTGCATAACGATACTCGAGGAATGGTATGGACCGGAATGCGGACCAATCCAGATACAGTGGCTCGAAGAAAAAAAGGTCTTTTGACGAACTTTGCTGTACTTGTTATCGTCAGCATCTCCTCATACGCGGATTATGATGGCGTGTTACCGGTTACCCAGCGAGGTCCACGAATGAAGCTTTAGAAGAGCCGGGGGTCCGGAGGTCCGTACTTTGCACATATATTGTGCCACATACAGCCATCTCTCCTGTGAGCGCTGTGAGAACAATAAAATAAGCATTTCTGTATTAAAGCTCGATTTTATCTGTTGAAGTTGGAAATACATATAGCACTAGCACCTCGTCGAAGGCAAAAGTGTCACGTCAGTACCAGAGGAAGTCAAGATCAGTCATTTCCGAGACATTGATGTAGTACAACAACCACAAGATTTTCAAGCGTCCGAATAACACAATATCACGTGGCGACACTCAACGCAACACCACCATTGGACCAATCTTCTCAGTCTTAGAAGTTTTTCCACCTGTCATCCAGTCCTTTGGCTGAATTGGTCAATTACGCCGTACTTAATGGACTCAATTTCCTTCTGGTGTTTCATGAGGAAACAGCTGAAACAAGTTGGAGGTCGTTCGAGGCTTGCACATGGTAACACACTACCCAAGGTGCTAGTAACACCAACCCCTGATTAAAACCCTGGTTGCGTAAGAACCTTTGAAGCTCAGGTCAGCTCATAGTCTCTATATACCAATGTCGTTCTTGTGCAGAGAGATATTCATCGCATATATCTTGAATTCAACGCAGATTGTATAACCAATGATAGGCTGCAGTGTTCTACAGCTGTGAATTGAATACCGAAACGACAATCTATAAAAAAGAAATTAAGTCCTCTTGCCCAAAGGAACCTCCAACGTATGTTTTTCATTTGTAGCTAACGTATATGGCCGTCCTTTCCCCATTGCACATCCATATCATCCACAGCCTCTTCCCCAGTTCGGAACTGTTCTCCGTCTCCGTTTCGGGCCGGTGAGATCTACGAAATAAATGAATGCGCCACTTGATGTTTCCTCCTTTGTAACACAATACAACCCTTTCCCTTACAATGTCTAATGTCTCGCGTACCTGACCCTACCAGGTCGTTTCGCGTCAGTCCCAACCTGTCGCCGTTTGCACGCGCAGGTCGATCCGAAATTATAGCTAGATTCATTGAAGCCTAGACCGTAAAAGGTGTATCTGAGATCTCGGTGTCAGGCTAGTGCCGCTATACATGTGTAGTTATGGCAGTAATTCTCCTACGATTTGTCATCTTGGAAGATCGAAAATGTGTTTATCGTCGGTTCATCGGCTAGCCCTTCTGTGGATAGGCAGGCACTCTTCCTAACGCCCACACTTCTTTTCAGAAGTATTCATTCCTTTCTAGGATAGTTCGCATTATAAAAGGGCGAGTATCTCCTGATCTTCCTCTCACCTTCCTTCGCCATGCCTCTTGTGAAGATTCCCTTGATTATCATTGACGCTGTCAGTATGAAGATCAACGCGACTGCTCCAAACCCACCAGTACCACCTAGCGATATTGTCATACCAGATTGGAGAGAAAGATTTCTCAGGTCTTTGGGATGGCCATGTCGTCTTTTGAGGGTGAGATGCTAGTGGTACTTCTTTTATGACTTAGAGTGATGTACATCCAGGCGATGTACTGGTCGATATGTTTTGTCGAAATCCTTGTTATCATCGCCGACCAATCTCCTACCAATGTACTCGCGGAATACATTCTTCGTACCTTCATCCTGAACAAAACATCTCTGCATCGTATCAGAGTCACTCCTCTTTTCCTACTGGGCAATGCAATCGGGATATTTGGCACTATATTGCGTGTTCAAAGCTTTCATACGTTAGGTCACCTGTTCACGTTTGAGCTCTCCATCCAAAAGAACCACAGACTGGTTGTAGATGGCCCGTACGCCTTTGTACGACATCCAAGCTATGCTGGTCTCATTTTGACGATCCTGGGATATTACTGCAGCCAAGCTTCAGGATCGTGGGTTTCAGAATGCGGGCTGCTCGAAACTATTGGAGGCAAAGTTGCGCTTTGTGTGTGGTCTACTATTGCGGTTGCAGTCATCTCCAGCCTCCTGCTTCGCATCAGTCCAGAAGATAAGATGTTACGTATGAGATTTGGACCAGAATGGAAGTCATGGGCAAAGCGAGTTCCATATAGCCTCATTCCTGGAGTTTTTTAGTCATGAAGCCGCAAACTTTTGTAATGTACTCACTGCTCCATATCTGCATCGTTCCAATATGGGTATATCAGTGCTTCATCTCAAATATTGTCCTCCCAAAGAGATGTTTTTCTTTTCTTAATTGTAGTAGTTGCTGTTTCTCTCACAACAGACGAACTATCTTGTCAAGGCCAAGACAAAGGTACTTTTGCGCGATCTCGTCATCATCAGCTAAACCGGTTAAATCCACTCATAAATTACGAAGGAGTCGTCACCTTCAAGTCAGTTTCATGATCTCACAGCGTCAGAAATCTGTCAATGTCAATGATCCGGAGATGGAAAGGTTGCTACTGACGTCTTGTTTGTGAAAGAATTTTCTCGTTTTGATGGTACTGGAATGCTGGCGGCTTTGATAAAACATTGTACTGGGCATCGCTGCTATACACGGGAAGACGATATTTGCGAACATACAAAAAATGAGTTGGACGATGAGAATGCGAGAACCAATCAAAGGATCCTCCACAAATCGGAAGTACTGGCTCTAATATACTCGGGCCAGTGTTCGAGTTTGAAGGCGAAACAATTTGAATGATTCCAGGGCGGATTATAAGGAAGGTAATCGATTCACCGATGCAATCATTTACCTAAAGGCGAGACCTCGGTCATGATAGGAGTGCGCGAGGCAAATTCGGTGATCTTCCACGGACTGCATTCTTTCCGGATGCGAATAATCCCAAGGATATCTACGAGGAGACGAACTTGGGGACAAAAGGTGACCAATCTCCAGGACGTACTTAATTGAAATGCTTCGAAGTCTAAGTTTTTAAATGAATCTCGTTTGGACTTGCGATTTGCTAGTACTCAACTGTGCTCAGGCACAAACGCAACGGTGCCAACATGATGACTCATAGGTCACGCACAAACGAGCTTCGAAGAGGTACGCACAAGTACGTTGATTTTTCACACATGTGAGAAATCCAACCCAAGACGTCGGGAAAGCCGCGAGATATGTTTTGGGCAGTGCCAGCACACGGATAGACTGTTGAATTCATCGGGCATAGATTGGGCATGACGTAAGCTACACGCGGAACGACCCTGGTGGGCGGTTCGCGGCAAACGCTGGCAAACTAATGTAGTCTATTCACCATCAGATGATCAGATCCGTCCTGGACTGATCGAAAGCATCCATTTGAAATCAAATGTATGTTCATTTAAATAACATGTGACAACCGCGGACCTTCTCCACAACTACCATGGCTTCGACAACCCTCAGGTCCTCTCTACGGCTGTCTCGTCTTCTTGCCAGAGCTCCCTGTAGGGCATTCTCCTCTTCTCCATGTGTTCGGACTGTAGGTTCCCTGCGGAAGTTCACTGATGAGGAGAACATGCTCCGCGAAGCAGGTACGTTCTATCTCGTCTCGACGTCCTCTCTCCCAACTCGTGTTTAAATATATAGTGCGACGCTTTGCGGTCGATGTTGTTGGTCCCAAAGTCCGTGAGATGGACGAGAAGGAGAACATGGATCCGTCAATCATTACGGGGTTGTTCGAGCAGGGGGTGAGTTACTTCACATCACGGTTTTTCATCATCTTCAACTCATGAGCTTCAGTTAATGGGTATTGAAACGAGCGAAGAATACGGTGGCGCAGGCGGCTCATTCACTTCTGCCATTATCGCCATAGAAGAACTAGCAAAAGTCGATCCATCTGTATCTGTCTTGTGTGATGTACACAATACGCTTGTAAACACGATATTCCGCACGTATGCCACAGAGGAACAAAGGCAGAAGTGGCTTCCGCAGCTTGCGGAATCAAGGGTCCGTCTTCAGTCGTTTTCAGTACCATTTGAGAGTCGTCACCTATGTCTTTGTTCAGCTAGCCTCATTCTGTCTTTCAGAGCCAGGTTCAGGCTCCGATGCGTTTGCGTTACAGACTCGTGCGACTAGAGATGGAGACGACTGGATCATCAACGGTACCAAAATGTGGATTACGAACTCGTACGAAGCTGAGGTCTTCCTCATTTTCGCCAACGTGTGTTCTTCTGGCTGCGTGTCCTTCACTATTTACTGACCAGTAACACAGATTGACCCTAGCAAGGGATACAAGGGTATTACATGTTTTGTGGCAACAAAGGACATGGGCATCGAAATCATGAAGAAAGAGCAGAAGTTGGGAATCCGCGCGTCATCAACTTGTTCCCTCAATTTTGATAACCTAAGAGTACCAAAGGAGAATGTTATCGGTGGAGAGGGTAGGGGTTACAAGGTATGTGTTCAGAACCAAGCCCTCTTCATGTGAGCGTAATTCATATTCCTAGATTGCAATCGAAATCCTTAACGAAGGTGTGTGACGCCTTTATTTATCTTTCTAACTAGAAGCCAATACTATCACCCTTGTAGGCCGTATCGGCATTGCCGCCCAAATGCTTGGTCTTGCCCAAGGCGCATTTGACAAAGCAGTACCTTACACCTATCAGCGCACTCAATTCGGACAGCCCGTCGGTACTTTTCAAGGCATGCAATTCCAAATTGCTTCCGCTGCAGTCGAACTTGAAACTGCGCGTCTGCTTACCTACAATGCCGCAAGGCTCAAAGAGGAGGGGCAGTCGTTCACGAAAGAAGCGGCGATGGCTAAGTACTGGGCGAGTCAGGTTGCGCAGAAGGTCAGCGGATCTGCAATCGAATGGGCAGGGGGTCTCGGTTTCACGAGAGAGACGGGTATTGAGAAATTTTGGAGGGATTCCAAGATTGGAGCAATTTACGAAGGAACGTCGAACATACAACTCCAAACGATTGCAAAGTTCATTCAGAAGGAGTATTCGTAGTGCGGAGAGTTGAGAGTAGTTCTGGGGTCAACGGGATCAGACCTACGACCTTCATCGTCTGGATACGGATACAGAAGTTTGGTCCTTGTATGGAATTTGAAGCTGAAGTCCGACATCGCAGAGACGATCGAGGCCCGCCTCTTGTACACTCAGAAAGGAAGTATGGCAAGGTGATTTTGTATCTACGTACGAATGGCTGCCGAAGGCATCAATTTTGGTCTCGAGTCGACCAATTCTTCCGCTTCTGAACTTGAGGACCTCGGCAGTATATTATAATTGAATTTCAGGATCAATGCATGGTCCAATCTACTTTGTAAAAACTACTCCTCGCTCGTTGCAGCTGGCGATTCATACTTATATCGTCCTGTCATCCATTGTCACCAGCAAAGTAATCAATCTTGTGCTGTCACGAAGGTTTCACTGACAGAGTAGTTACGACAACTATATAAGAAAGCCAGATGTATGTGGCAGACGGGTGAGCCTGTCAGCATCGTAACTTCCAGCGACTGCGCTGTGTTGTAATCCAGGCGGTATCTATTCATCGTGAAAACGGTCAAAGAACTTCACCAGCAAGATATCAAGGTATATTCTTCATAATATAGATAACATGATCAAAAGCTAACCAATTTTGCCTTCTTGGATCGCCTTGCGTATGGGATTTTGACTGGGTGGGATGGCGCCCGTCTTCTCCAAGCGGTCAAACAACACAAACAGCTTCTCTGCCTCGCGCTCTTTCTCTTCGTCAGTCATCTCCGGCAAATCTTGCCTCTGATTATTGGTCGTTCCAGTGATTGGATTTATTGAAGCTGCCGCAGGACTGGGAGTATACGTACTGGTCGTGGCACTTGGCGCAGGAGGGGCACTAAGGACTCCTTTGTTGTACAAGAAACCTGCTACGTTTCCGTAGCCGACAAGAGCAGAAAGGACGGAAGCTTTGATACGATGAGCGTCGATTAGAGAGAACGAAGACCTGATATAACTTACCATCAGAGTCGCATATGGCGAACAACATCTCTCCAACCGAATCTTTCAATCTCGAGTGGTAAACGCTCGTCATAAGCCTGAGGCAACGGCCTAATAGGTCAGACCTTCCTTCAAGCGGCGACGAACGATCCAAATCGTCGGGGATAATAAGCTGTCGCACGCGGACTCTGGATACCTCGTCCGCAGCGCAGATTCTGGAGAGAAGCACGACCAAAGGAGAGAGCAGGTCGTCAAGCGAGTTGTCAAGCAATTCTTGCTTAGCACGGTCCCGCACAGATGCGTCATCGACATCGACTATGTCTGGAAAGAAATGCGCAAACGCGGTGTCAATCAGTTCGTAAGTGCGTTGGACAACGTTCATCGAGGCGGTGGTACTAGATGGAGGAGAGCGAGACAGGGACCGTCGGCCAGCGGAAAGGACAGATAAAGCGCGATCCAAGGTGCTGGATTTCGGAGAGACGGGTGTCAGCTGCGGAGGGTCATTACCGTTGTTTGAGCTAGATGCAGCAGCAGGCTGAGGCGTTTGCGATCGTGATGAGTGTCTGGGACTATTAGATGCAGACATTCGAGGCGATGCGATGGCATTAGTGCCGAACCAAATAGGACGTAGTTCAGCCGAAACGGGTATCGTAATTAGTGTGTGTATAACATGAGTAAGAGGTGCAGCAATAGGACTCGGAGAAGTCGGAGGCAGAGATGTAAAAACACGAAGGGCTGGTGCCAAAAGACTGATGACACTTGTAAGCTGGAAAATAAGGCTGATAAAGGATGAAAGAAGCGCACTTATCCAATTTTGAACTCCAAAAATCACCAATAATATGTGTTTGATCAGAATTAGCAGCTTCAGGGGTTTGTGGGTCCGTTTGAACCATTTTGGGATAATAAAGAAGAATATTGAAAGTAAATTTGAGGATGTCGGTCATAGCCTCTCGAGCCATCTTCCTTCCAGCTAGAATTCCGACCGTTAGAAGGTCCAGCTTTGACCCAATTATTTCAATCGCAGTGTGCCCGTTGTATTTGTCTTCGACAAGTTTTCTGATGAATGGGGGACCAGAGACTGTAACGAGAAAAAGGATACGTGATAAGACGAAGATATGATCTGGTAGGGTGGTTTTCTGGACGAAGAATTAGGAGATAACAATCCTTTCAAACGATATGACGCGTTACCTCGAGCATGGAGATAGTGAGGACTCCTCCATCTACTCTTTCCTCCAATATAGTGGACCGAGCCTTCTCGATGAGAAATAACGCATTGGCAATGGACCTGAGAGCTTCACTCGAAGCTTCTGGATCATCCTTGAGAGATGAAGCCAGTTCCAGAAGAGTGATCAGATTATCAGGTGTCGCTATGAATTCTGAACCAACTGGGTTCTTGCCAAGTTCCTTTACAGCTAACAACGCTTGGGCAGCGTCTGGTATCGATACGCGTAAGATCGCACCAGCTTCAGATGAGATGGTCTCACACCTTTGTATGAAAGATTTTTGGAACTATTCTTGTTTAAGGCCGTTTTCAGATCTCGTAGAAGACTTTTTATGAGTTCCGTTCGGCTTGAATCATCGATCGCAAATGGTGGGGCTGGAAAAGTTCAGTAAACTTGCGATACAAGACCAGCTACTGAGCACACCATCGATGATTGATTGAAGCACGGTCGATACTTCTGACCTACTTGATGAGGCAGACAGTGTTGTATATGATCGTAGAATGTCCGTCATCAGGATATCAGGAAAGGTAATTAGGGCTACACTGCCCACGATTATAGGAGAGGGCACTTGATAGGGTATAAGTAGAGAAGACGTTAATGTCGAGTTCCTGCCTAAGCGTCGGGGTCGTGAAGGATCGAGAGCAAGAAGTTAATTACAAGCTAGATAGCAACCATTCTCCGATTGACAGACAATTCATTACAACATCTTACAAAGCTACATCTCGCACGGCTAACGCCTTTGAATATTATAAATTTCGTCGATCCGGAGAACTTCCATCATGCCAGAATCATGTTGAGCCGGGCCTTTGAAGACGAATGGCTTACAAGTACAAAAAGATAGAAGTTTCAACGGATAAATCACCGTGGCACGTGCACACTACCATTCGCACCATTTGCAGTTGGCGTAATAGTCGTACCGGGCAGCATATCTTCCGGTTGAGCTCGGAAATACTCCTCGAGCTCCGGAAAATTCTGGACTAACGCCTCGTTGAGGTATTTGCGATATGACTGTATAGAAAAACTGAATTGCCATCATGGCCTTGGCGGCAGAGAAACTGACATCTATTGCAGCAATCTTTCCGTTCATGAACTGATTCTCCGTCGCGGCGCGTTCGATGCGTTCTCGCGTTAACAACATCGGATTCCTAGAGTTGTCGACTTCAGTCAAGATCTGCAAGGGGATCATTGTCTTTGTGTTCTGCGCCATATTGTCGATCGTGCTGAGGTGAGTCACCACTTCATTCCTACACATTGTTAGAAGGTGCCTGAAACAAAGAGACTACGCATACACTCGAAGTCCTACCTGCTTCCCACCGCCCGGTTTATCTCTCTCTTTTGTGGAATCGTTAATGACTGTGGTACCAAGGTTGTACAGCGCATTGGCAAGGCCAAGAAGTTCCAACTCCAAATCGCCTTGTGAACCAGGAGGTGCCGGAGACTGAGAGGACCGTGGAGAATCAGGCGCAGGTGCGGGCGCCATGGTTGTCACAAAGAGGAGCGAGCATATTATTTGGCTGATATTTGGTGCCGCTGAATTGTTCGAATTATTCACAAATCAAATCATTTTGGTTCCATTGCAGCTTGAATTCTATATACTACTCATCGATCATCCACCATGTTCTTCAACTTGCTTGTTTCCTCCTGAAAGATTTGCTCGTACAATGGCACCTCGCTGAACAATCCAAAATCTTCTGCTAGTTTTTTGCATGCATTGGCTCTCCCTATCCCCACCAAACAAGCTATCAAGTTTTTAGCACGGATCCCTTCTGCTTCGCCAAGCTCCATCGTGCTGGGGTGGTCCCGATTGGTGCTCAATATCATTGAATCCATAACGTGAGCATGCCCAACCCCTTCTATATTTTCTTCGTGCATCCGAACAAGTTGGAACAGTGGTCCTCTCAATATTACTTCATCTTCTTCGGGGAACTGAGATAGTTCTGCAACTGGAACTGCGCAGATCGTGGACACTACGCTTGGTGTAAATGTTTCGCGACAGATTTGGAGCAATTCGGTTTCAAGTTCGAAGACGTGTATTCGCCACAGGAATAAGTGGCTTCCAGGCTGACGTTTGATCTCACCCTCCGCAAACCTGAGTGCTACCTCCTGTTTTCTGCTTGCGGATATCAATGCCAGCGGAATTGCCCAGAAACGCTCCGGGATAGGCCTAGCAGCAAGCGCTTTGAATGCCTCCAGTTGTTCGCTAGAGCACGGTAGACGACGCCTTGAAAATTATTGGCCTCGGGCGTGATAGAGACATAATTGAAAAGATCGACGTTCACCAATTCCACGAGAAAAACAGCATTTTTCAACTCCTCCATCTCTTGCGAGTCTGTACCTTCATTCCTTCGAAGAATCGTGTCGACGATTTGGAAGATCTTGTACCCAGAGTCCGAGGTATAAAGTCGAATAGCACTGTAATTATCTTCATCTTCCGAAAAATATCCCCTGTCTCTGTCTCTCCATTCTCTCGGACTTGCCAAGAGGTGTTGCATCTCCCCTCTGTCACCTGCAGGCATGGAATCACCCAATCGCCTCGTTAAAAATGCCCTTAACCCCTCCATCAACAGTCCATACTTAGTCCACTCCATTCGAACGTAGGCGATTGGGCCACCAACCACAGCTAAGCGTTCCGCCACCCCTTTGCCGTAGTAAAATAGTTCTGGTATTGGTCCTTCTGCGTTGATAGGACCCCAATCTCCGAATCTTTGCAGGCGATTGGTTCGATTATCAGGAGAAGCTGTCTTCGAAGCGCTACGCGTTTCCATTCTATGTCACCAAGGGTGTTGTTTGCGACTCAAACGGAATGTCACACGTCGAGTCTGTGGTCTATGGAGTCAACTTTGATCTATCAACGTAAGTAGTTCCGAATGGCTTTTTCTCACAGCAGATGGCATCTATCTACGAGGACTTGTCCAAGCACGTTTGAACTTCACTTGCAAAACTGTCGTGCGTGGACCGCACCGGCAATGCCGTCTTTTGATTGCATGACATGTTTCCCTTCAGTCTAGAATGGGAGCTTTTGCGGTGATCCCTCAGAGCCGTGCCTCAGTCTCTCCTCTTATACGACGACCTGGCAAGATCTTGTCCGTCCAAATTTCAGGCGCATCTGAATATTACATTACGTTCTCCATCTCAGCAACACGTGTTTGTAACGTTTACGACACGTGTCAACAAGTTCTATCCAAGAACCGGCAACGATGAGAATAATTCTCAGAAGAACTTCTGTTTACAGTGAGTAAGTCAGGATAGATAACTAATCTGAAACCATGACCATCAGATATGATATAAATTTGGCACTAATCACAATCTGGACAGCTTTGCCTGTTTCCCGTCTACTAGTATGGTCTTCTTGCCGGACGGCTCGACGATATGTCAACTTCGTGAAAGTTCAGTGACAGAAGGATCTTGATTACTATTGACCTCGCGTTTGCTGAATCACGTCAATCAATGGCTTTTGCTCTAGGAATAGTAAACACATGTGCGCCGACCAGAAGGTACAATTCTCTTCGTTGCAACGATACAATGGAATGTTCCGACGTTCTCTATCAATGTGGAGGAACGATCACGAATCATATGAGGACAATCTCGTTATCTCAAAAGCATGATTCATACTCAGTGGTGGAACAGACAGAAACCTCTTCTTTCCATTGAGCTCTCCACGATGGCAGAACAGCGTCAGCAAAATGTAGCTGTCAAGGAATCACACACGTATCGCTTTGGTGACTGGGACTCCATGCACCATCTCTCTGTTTTCGGAAAGAATGGTTCTCCTCGCTCTCAAACGTTCTACAACGGAGAAACTCTTTCAGCACGCATGGCTGCTATACGTCAAGCCATTATATACATACGAGAGAACTGGAAAGATTACCCAGTTCTAATGGCGGACCTCCGCTCGTACATTCAGGAACTCACGGCGGGAGCGTATGATCGAAATCTCCTACGATATCTATCCATTGTCCTTACCAGTGTTAAAGCATGGGACTCGGTATTGAACGCCATTCCCGATGACGAGAATCTGAGCGTCATTCGACTATACACTTCTCAAGTGGGATATCACCAGATTTTTCGCATCATCAATCAAGCGTTTAGGGCCGACAATGTCGTTGAGCAAGAAAGGCGTGTCCGTTGCGCTGTCTTCCTCATAGAACTTCTCAATATCGATCTATTTAACTATACACTCCGTACACCGCGCGCACACAGTTTCCAGGGTACTGTCTATCGTGGCGTCATATTCTCTGATGACCAACTGCAAGACTTCAAGGACCTTGCAGCTCGGCCCGTTGTGGAGAGATATTGGGCAATTCCCCTTGCGATGATGTCTGCAAGCACTAGCAACGTAGTCGCTCTCAAAGAATTTGCAAGCCTTGGCAAAACGACGGACACTGGAGTGGTGGCACGTCACCCGTTCCTATGGCGGATTCATGTTGTCAATCTCTTCCCCAAATATCTTAAGATTTATCGGGAAAGATTTCCTTCAAGTGTTGTTTCGACGATTTGTGCGGTTCCCATCAGGGAGCTATCCGACTTTACGGATGAAGACGAGGTATTGCTGCGGGGACCGTTTTTCCAGCTTATTTGCATGCGGGAAGAGTTTATCGAAGGATATGAGAACGCGGTTCACGTCATGGACCTGGTGATGTTGAATGCCAATCGAGACCATCCGAGTACAATGCAACTTAGTACGGAAGAAGGGGAGAAGGCGAGGCAACTCTTTGCCTGTCTAGTGGGAATGTGCAGGGCCGAAGTATGTAAGGAGTTAGCCGAACTGTACGGCCTCGCAGAAGACATTGTACAGCACGAGGAGATGTATCGAGCTGGGAAAGCCAAATTATCCAGTTTGCTTTAGGCAACCTCTCTGCTGTGAGTTGATGTGGTTTTCTCCCGCACGAATTACTTGATCGTAGTTGGCTAGGAAATAGCTCAGAAATGGCACGGAATGTGTATAAAGTAACCATCTCAAACCAGTCGATATCTACTTTTACGTTGCCGGTCTGTAAGACAATTGACTGACTATTGAACAACCTGATAATCACAGAATTGGTGGAAATGGATGGTGGCCAGAGGGGGAAAAGATTCAAGGATGACTATAAAGCGGTGAAAATAGGATGCTTATCAAACCAAACTCGAATGTACTATTCACTCTTCAACTTTGAATCCTTGCCAGTTTTTGTCGTCCCCTCTTCGTTGACTCAACGCCATTATATATTGCCGAACAATTGCTGAGCAACAGGTGGAACCCGTTGCCTCGTATGTCTTGACGTAGTCAGTGAAAACAATTCCGGAACCACAAAAAATCAGAAGGGGTGCATGGTACAAATGCCCCCTCAAATAACGCGCGATATTTTCTCCTGCGGTGATGTTCAGGAAAGGATTATTGCCTTGGATGGCTCGTTGGTTATCATTAGATTCGAACCGAGCGGTGTCAGAGATAAAGCGAATGCTATCAGCGTTGTCGTTGCTTCTCAAGAAATCTGTCAAAAAGCAATAGATCAGTCAATGTTTCAAGAATGCCAAGTGAGTCCCACCTTCATTGTCCTCGATCCAACCTTTCAGTAAGGCCGTGGATGGAAACTCGAGGACGCAGACGCCAAGCTTTCTTGCAAACTGTACTTCCTCGACGTTATTTTCGGGCCTATCGTCGACCCAGATTAACAGAGGAAGCATCTTGTTATTTTTCGAAACCTTTGGAACGGGTTTCTCAGTCGCTAGAAGAAATATATCTAGACTTTGATGGAAGGATGGATCTGACGGTCATACCTATTGTTTGGAATATATACACAGCATGCTCAAGTGAGTCGTCACCGACAAAACGCTCCAAGGTCGAAACGTCAACCCCTCCAATATTGAACTCATCGAGACGCATGAAGAGGCGTCGCCGAGTTGCATCAGTCAACCGATTTCCAAACCGAGACTTCAAGGCTTCTAGAAATCGGTCTGTTTGAGCAAATAACACCTGAGTGTAACATCTAATGGGAAATCTGTCGTATCATCATTCGAGGCATGTTAAACTGACCTTTGCACCGAGATAATCGCGCCAGAAGTCGAAAACATCCTCATTTCGTACCGTACGAAAATGGAGAGGATTTGTTTGTTTCACATGAGCTGGAGAATGTTCTCGAATGAAGGAAGAGGAGGAAAAAGAGAAGAGGATGATGGTCAATTGATGGGAAAGCTGTTCCTCATCCCGAACGAGCTGCTGTATTACTCTCGAAGGAACCAAAAAATCAAAAAAACTGTCGACAGAGGCACTCCGGCGATTTTTATTACAAGCTGCTAAATGTTCCTTGGTACGAATGAGTATATCCCCAAGTCCTACGAATGCATTGAAAAGGGAAGGCTCTAGGTCAAAGTTTGCCGTGTTTTCCTGGAAAGAGATCAGCATAGAATGAATGGTTGATACGATCTTCGCCATTCCGGATAGAGTCTCCTTCTTGTCTCTCATCTGATCAATCCAGTTTTTAATTGTGACGGCCAGGGAGCAAAGAGAAGTGACGGTGGATAAAGGGTCCATAGTGAGCGATGGAGCTATTGGTCAAGTGTGAGAACCTCTCTTATATTCCTGGTCGTACTGCGCATGCCAAACAATAAGATTGTATCAGCGCAAACGACTATAATTGGTCTCGAGCTGGCACCTGGGGTTCTTGTCAATCCAATTGAGCAGGGTCATGCCATTACTGGCAGCTGCCATCATTTTACAACACCTTCAAGGCCTCATGGCTGTCACCCACTTATCACCCTCGCGGTCTCGCGATGTGACCGCAGTTGGATTCTCTAAATTACCGCAGCTTCGCAGCTGTTCGACGAAGTCGTGCGACAAAGCACCTGCGATCGATAATGCGAGCAAATGAATCTCAGTTCGACACACAGAATGAGTACAAGTATCAAACATGTGAGGTACGATCCTGGATCGTATGTTATACTCATGCCGTACGTGTATTCACTTTAAGGCATAAAGGACGGGGTGCCTACGGAGGAAGTTGGACTGAACGTTGACAATGATGAGCTCCAGTCTCTCCGAGCCGATCATAGTTCTCTTCTGCCCCGTGACCACGAAAAATCTTATCGAGTCAAATCGTCCTGGCTTTCTATCTCTCTTTTAAGCGGTCTTTCTGTTCCTTACGTCCGTTCCCCAAAACTCAACCAAAATATATGGCATCCTCTGCCCTACCCGTCGTGCCAGACACTGACCCATCAACATGCATCTTCGACTCCTTCCGTACGGCCATTGCCAAGAAGGTATCCGAGGCGCTTCCTTTGACGATAGAGCAGGTGTACTCGGGTGTAGACTATGGGAAAAAAGGAGTGGACTTTACTATTGCGTTGCCGCGATTCAAGCTACCTGGAAAGGTGGAGGAGCTTGCAGCTAAAGTCATTAGTAAAGTATGTCTTCACTCTATCTCGAATGTAATTTACCCTGGAATACTGTTCTAGTTTGAACCAGACGAGTGGGTGTCCTCTGTGATGCACGACAAGGCGTTCCTCCACTTCCAGCTCAACTCAGAGTCACTTGTTCGCCGTGTTCTCGATCAAGTGAATGCACGAACACACCTTACTGAGTCAAAAAAACCAGAATACGGCACGAACACATCTGGAAAGGGGAAGAAAGTCATTATTGAGTATTCTAGCCCAAATATCGCCAAGTCCTTCCATGTTGGCCATTTACGAAGCACCATCATCGGTGCCTTCTTGTCGAATTTATATGAGTCATGTGGATGGGAAGTCGTCAGGATGAATTATCTTGGAGATTGGGGGACACAGGTGCTGTGGGATGAGAGTGTTGTTGAGAGATTTACTGACATTTTCGCTAGTTCGGTCTCATCGCGACTGGATTTGAAAAATACGGCTCACAAGAAGAACTAGAAAGAGACGCGATCAAACACCTGTTCGACGTGTACGTCAAGGTCAACAAGGATGCAGAGGCTGATCCAAATGTCAAAACCGAGGCTGCGCGATGGTTTAAACGTATGGAGGATGGCGACGAGTCGGCATTGAAGAATTGGCGCGTCTGGCGAGAGCTCAGCGTCAAGAAGTACGAGGAACAATACGATCCTTTGAATGTTCATTTTGACATATACAATGGAGAAAGTATGGTCGGGAAAGAGTGGCAGGATAAAGCGCTTGAGAGGTTGAACGAGATGGGGCTAATCAGTGATGCAGATGGCGCGAAGATCGTAGATCTTACGAAGTGGAAGCTTCAGTCGGCCGTCGTCAGGAAGAAAGGTGAATATGAATCTTAATCCATCATATGAGAGCTGACGGTGTTGGTAGATGGTAGCTCGATTTACCTGACACGAGATATTGGCGGTGCCATTGAGCGATACGAGAAGTACAAATTCGACAAAATGATATACGTCGTATCGTCACAGCAGGATCTGCACCTCGCACAATTCTTCAAGGTCCTCGAACTCATGGAGTTTCCATGGGCGAAGACGCTGCAGCATGTTAATTACGGTCTTGTGCAGGGCATGAGCACGCGTAAAGGAACAGTTGTCTTCCTCGATCAGATTATCAAGGAAGCCGCAGAAGTTATGTTCAACCAGATGAAGCAGAATGAGGAGAAATTCGCAGCTGTTGAAGACCCAGAGACTACAGCTCGAGAAATTGGCATAACAGGTGTCAAGATACAGGATATGGCTGCGAAGCGGTAGTCAAATCTTTCTTACGATTCAACTCATGTTCTGATCATGTTCATCGAATCTAGGATAAATAACTACACCTTCGACTGGTCTCGCATGCTCTCCTTTGAAGGTGACACAGGTCCTTATCTTCAATACGCTCACGTACGCCTCGCTTCCATCGGTCGCAAGAACCCACAACTACTCCCTCTACCAAGCCCCGAACTAATTCAGACAGAATCTCTCGCGTCCATGCCACACGCACGTGATATTGTATTCCTTCTGGGCTCGTACCCGGATGTGATCAAGACAGCTTTGAGGACGCACGAGGCGAGCGGAATTGTGACGTTTGCTTTTAGGCTTAGCCACGCAATCTCAAGCGCGTGGGAGACGGTTATTGTGAAAGGAGAGGAGGATACAGAGAAAGCGCGGGCAAGGCTATATATGTATGAGTGTGCGCGGGATGTGTTGGCGGCGGCAATGAGGTTGCTAAGCATTCGTCCGTTGGAGAGGATGTAGAAAAGGGTTCTTCTAATAGACGTTTTCGTTTGCCCTTTTTTATCTAGGCGATTATAGATGTCGATTCAATAATCTGCATATTCATGTCTATTGTTGAGCCTCGATCTAACAGAATGAGTAATACACGACATAAGCAATCTCTGTTCAGGAGGCACAAAACTCAGCATAGATCATTACTAATTTCGGCTCCTTTGCGTTTGTTCTCCATCCATCATGGATGATTTTACCACTACATCGTCCTCGCGGTCTACACAGCCTAAGCAAAAGTGGACTGTCTCCCCCGAATTTGGAGACGCCCTTCTTGCCGCCATGCGGGAGAGGAGCAATACAGGAGGACCTGTTCCCCGTCTTCCCTCGATTCTTCAGCTTCCCTCTCCAGGAGTTCTCACAACACATGCACTATCATCCCCTACCAGACTGGACACCGCCGAGCGCTTAAAGATGAAGACACGCGTTGCTATACGTGAACATGACCCGCACAGGTTTCAAGTCGTACCCATTCGCGACGCTGCCAAATACTCTACCAACCAGAAGCTACCTTCAAGAGAACGTCAGTCGGTGGAATCAGTGTCTATCAGGGGACAGGTACCAGTTCGAGAGAGCCTCCACTCTTGGAAGAAGGGTCGTGTCAATGAAAACGACCTGGCGCCGCAAAGCCTGCTTCAGGACCATCGTCGCATCAAGACCATCACGCCGGATCAACCTGCTATACTCTCTGAGCGGAATAGAAACATACCTGACCGGAAACATGATTCTTTGAAGATGCCTGTATCTTCTAGTACTCATCTTGCGTCTCGTCTTCGTCTCGACAGTCAGCCGCTCACGGAACAAAGTCAACAGTCTAACAGTGAACAGTGCTCTTCAGAAAAGACAATGTCTCGACGCAATAAGCTTCATAATAAATCGACTAGTCTAGGAAACCTCCGTACAAAGCCGAATCTGGACATTGACTTAAAAGCGAACCCTCTTCCCCGTGTCACTAGTTGCCGTAAGCGTACAAACACGCTCTCCGCTGATTTCAATCATGAGCCAGAATGTGCTATTTCCAGTGAGCCTGTGCAACGGCCTGATCGTCTTAACCCGGTAAAGAAGGACTCTATCAGAAGACACGCTATTTATACGCAGTCTCTCTATGTTCCTGCCCTTGAACGACCTAATGAGACGTCTGCTCAGCTATCTGCAGAATCTAGTTCTATACGGGTTCTCACCTCCCGTTCATCGATACCTGCCAATCCCAACAAGTTCAATGCCTTTTCAACGTCCCGTGCAGGAAACGCTCTAGGTTTTATTGACGTAAAGTCTCTAGCTGTTCGGGAACATGGGAGTAGTTTGATTTCTCAGCCCTCAATATCTTCCATCTATTCACAGGACGAGCCTATATGCACCTTGAATCTCGGACCTACTTCAAATTTTCATCATCCTATCGTAGTGGAATTACTCGCTGAGGTCGAAAAGGCAATGCGGGAATGGTCCACCTGAAGTTGAACATACATCGATTTAGATACATAGTCTGGAGACAACACCTAGTCTTCTATTGAAATTCAATAGACAAACTATCATGCTCGTTGTTATTCATAAAGGTCTCTGAAGGGAATGCCATATCGTCTCGTAACTCGGTGACTCAGAATAACGCTGTGTCCACTAGCAATTGCATCATAGTCCGAGAAGGAGGAGAGTAAACGGACTCCCCATGCCCCCGCCCCTGAGCTCGATGTCGTAACTTGCTGGCTCCGACAATTGCAACAGCTCGCGAGACTCTACTTCCGCATTCCCGTGTGTGAATATTTCAGCGCCCAACTGCTAATAGCGCAAAAAAGTCCTCGCCAACACTCCCAACGTCAAGGACGCCCTTCATGCACTTCATGGGCATGCCATCGCGTCCAGACTTTCACCAACTCGTCCGTTTGGAATTGAAAAGGCGACATCAGCGCGTGTCCGCCCGTCTATCGTGGTTCGCGTCCCCGCCGTTCGGGGAACCACTCGCAAGGGCCATCACCGCGATTCGTAGCGGTTCTGTTATGAAACTGTATTCAGGGGGCTACACGGTGAGGAAGGCGAACGTACTCGTCATCGCTCAGATCGCCCGATATCGTCGTGGTGAGCAACGGGCGGCGGACTCCGCGTCGCGCTACTGTCACGCTCAGTGGAGGCGCAGCTATCAAGCGGGACTCAGGACTTCTTGACAAGGTCCATCTCCCTTGGCATACTACTTTTCTGATCTGACAGTAAGTATCTATTCAGGATATGGGAATGACAGTCTTGCGGAATGTGCGCAATTCTTCTCCCTCACTTTATGATTATTCGTAATATCAACGATCACCACAGGGATGAGCGACTCAGCTTCTCACTGCTTCTCGTCAAGCTGCAGCGCGTTGAGGTAAAATCACCCTCGCTGGAGGATGGCCTAGCAATAAAGTACATCGTCTTTGAATGCCTCACAGCGGTCTACAAATCACGAGCAATAGCTGTCGTGTCGAGAGAAGCCTATCGTCATCCGCATGTTACTGCAGCTGCCACTGCCTGAAGTCTAGTGAAGTTCTGCTTGACCGAAAATCAGACACATCTGAATCTTCAGAGTGCTCATCTCCAGTCTGTTTACTCGTACATGCTGTTTTCAGAAATCTATATCTGAAACCACTGGGGACCATCCAATCTTTGCTGTCAACATATTTAGGGGTTCTACGTCGGCTTTGTGACGTACATTGCCATCCAATTGTGTTGTCCTCGTGTCCAATAATTCTATCAGACAACGATCTAACATAAAAGGGAGACGAGGTGGCTGTTTGTTACCTACTTGCCCAACTGAACACTCATCCCTTCGTCACATCCTTCCAGCGCTCGACGCTCCATATACATCTGCTACGACAGTCGAATTGATACGCGACAAGATGCTCATGAAGGAGATCAAAGCGGACCGCGATAAAGATATTCAAAGCACTCTCTACACTGTTGACACTGAGGAATTCTTTGGAAAGGATAATTCCTACGATAATTACAAAGCACTCCACCTTCAAAGGTTGATCGCAAATGATGAATCCACGGGTGCTCGCTGGAAAGATTAATCTTTACAGAAAAACTTCCGAAAAAGGAGAAAGAAATCCAGAAGACTTTTGCTGCGATTGCGAATGTGATCGTTCGATCTATTCTCAAAGAAGACATTCGAACTGACCATTGTATATGTGGATCGTCACAGTATCATTCCACTATCTCAAGAAGATGATGCAGCTGAGGGGCGTCCTGATGGCGCAGGACCCACTGACGCTAAGATTCCATCACGCACTGGAGGAAACGATACAAAAACAGAGAGCCAAAGTACCTTCTTCCACGCATGGTGGTGCCCCAAAGGACAAGGAAACCGAGTGACCGTACATGATGGAGACGGAAAAACCTGTAAGTGTATTCATTCTCTATCAGAAGATGCCTTTTCGATTTCTGCTTAGCTTTGACTGTATCAGCTTTGGTGGATGTGCATCCATGTTGTTTACGAGATCAAATTAGAGAATTCAAAAGTTGAGCGAAATGATGCTGTAAAACAACATTTGGCCTACATGCGCCAGGTCTTGACTGAACAGTGGGATCGGCGCTTTGTATGGGTTTCGTCCTCTTATTTGACGAGGTCACTCTACTGTTGTGCGATCGATCTGGTATACTGATATCAAATACTCCAATAAACGTGAATATTGTAAGAAATCACCAATCTCATGTCCCTTTCACTGACAATTTGTAGGCATTTGTTCGAATCATCACTGGTTTCTCACATATGAGTCCCGCACAACTCGGCTTGGACACAACAATGAAGAAGATTCATCTCTCTCGTACGATGAATATCAGACCATCCTTCAACGTTGCCCACAACTTTTGGAATATTTACGAAAGTGGTCGTTATCATGTGCACTGGCATTGATATCCAGAAAGATGGGGAAATGGACAAATATCTTACTGTGGCCATCATCCATGTGATGCGTTCAGCAGAGATCCGCTGCTGTGCCACTGTTGTCTACGAAGTCGTTGAATTATATGAGAAAGAAAACCAAAAAGTCGGAAAAGACCACAAGATGTTGAACTTCGCCTCAAAGAGATGTCATGCAGAGTGACAAAACTTAACCTCGTGTTTGGTCCGATTTTTCCAATCGTGAGGCTGGTCCAGGAGAGCGCACAGTATGTTTTTTCTCCTTCTGAGTGTCAGAATGTGATACTGGAGGGACACAGATGTCCCGGTCACGTGTCCACGGCTGCGCCCCCTTTGGAGCACTTTTTCTCTTATCGCACCTCAGTTCGTTACTATCCCTAACGCGACTGAGCACGCTACGGCGAATACTAGGGATTGCCACTTCTGATACTGAGGCATGGTAAGGCAGGTATTGACCCTTTTAAAGGGTACTCTTCCTTACATGAGTAGAGATGTAATCATCGGAAGATCTCTCCATATTCCTACTGGGTCTATCAACGCACCACCATTTGTTCATGAAACGATTCATAATATCGAGTCTCTACTTTGGGCTATCGTCCACTTGTGCTTAACCCGCAAACGTCCTGGCATAGAAATGCGGCGGGAAGATGAACTGGACAGTAACTCTCCATGGTTTAATCCCAGACTCTGAGACATCATCGTCCGCCTATTTTACGGCGGTCCTGAAGTGTTAAAAACTACAAAAACGGACTTACATGACAATTGGAACCTGTTTGAAGAGAAAGGCATCCTAAAATTCCATCCTTATGTCAATCCTCTCAAACCTTCAGTGCCTGGATGATGAAACACCTTTATTCTTGGTTACAGGCACCGTGCAGATGAGTTCTATAACATCCACGACCACATACTTCACACCATTAAAGAAGCCATTCACGAGATCAAGACTTTTGCCAACGATGACGAGGCAGAAAAAGTCGCGCCCGAGCGTAGGAGAACACACGGGAAAATCGTTTTACTACTCTCGTGCGTCAGGGCATGGCAGTATCTCCCATAGATCCTTGAGGAACAAACCATCACAACACTGTTCGTCCCATGATCATGATGGTTAGAGCTCTCCGTCAGCTGGGGGTCATCACGCCGAAAGAAAAATTGTAGAGACATTGAGCACACGCAAGATCATTTTTCCCTCGTCGTGATACATTTGTCACTAACTTCATATCCATCTATTCTGACTATCGGACACTAAAGCCATGCTCAGTAGTACATTTACAACACCAGGCTCTACCGTAAGACAAGCTGCCTCTTGACGTTAATAAACAAAGTTTTCAATCTGTAGTCAACTGACGTGTTCCACAAGTAAACGGACTTGGCAAAGTCAGCTGTTAGCGTCTCATTTGGACGGACAGGGAGCGTATCCAGCGCTTTCTTGTACAAAATCAAGCCTGGTTTCTGAAGGTCCGCTTGAAATTGCTTCTGCAGCTCTTGGGTGGAGAGATGTTATTAGCATGTCGAGAAGGACGTCACTCGCAGGGAGGTTACTGAGAAATTTTCATTGTCAAGGACCTTTAAGAGGCTCAGACATTTTCAGAATTTGCTCGTCATTGTCAAACCTAGAAGATAAAAGCACAGCTGATAAACAAAATGCAATTACGGACAATCCTGATCATGAGAATGAGATGTATACGAAGGAAGTGCTGATGGGAAATCAGAAAGTGGTCTTCTTCCCCTCGAAGGCAGCAATACCACCGGTGCGTCCGCCACGGGGAGCGCCACCACCACGGCCACCACCACGTCCTCGCCCTCCACGGTCAAAGCCACCACGACCACGACCTCCGCGGTCAAAGCCACCCCGTCCGCGACCACCACGATCTCCACCACGACCACGACCGCCAAATCCACCACCAGAATTGTCTCTGGGCTGTGAGAAATCGAGGCGGATAGAGCGACCCTCAATTTCTGCCCCATTCTGAGCGTCGAAGGCCTTCTTGGCACCCTCAATATCTTCAAACTCAACATATCCAAAGCCTTTGGGCCGTCCTGTATCACGATCGGTGGGGAGTCGAACATTCTTGACTCCATACTCGTTGAAGAATGTCCAGACTGTGTCTTCATTGACGCTGAAACTCAAATTACCCACGAAAAGGGTGCTGCTTGGCGGACTTGTCTGGTCACCAAACACCTTCGCACGTTTCTCTCGTGCTTGTGACTTGTCAAGTTGCGTACTGCGGTCGATGTTCACTGGTCGTCCATCAATCTCCTGTCCGTTCATTGCAAGTGCCTTCTCAACGGCATCTGCCGTCGCGAAGTGGACATATCCGAAACCACGCGATTTTCCTGATGTTCGATCCATCTGGACGGTAGCTGAAACGACCTCGCCACACTCGGCAAATGCAGCTGCGAGCATGTCATTGTCGACGTTCCACGATAGACGGCCGACGAAAATAGATTTTGATTCTTCGGCACCGTCAGCGGCGGGAGCAGGAGCAGCGTCACCGTTGGAAAGTTTGACCTTCTTCGGTGGCGCAGGAGCAGAGTCTTCTGCTTTGCGCTTACCTGCGAAAAAATTAAACATTCAGTCAACTATGAAACTCATTGCATGGAGCGGCCCACTGACTTGAGTGAGCCGGGGCTGGGGCTGAAGCTGTCCCATCTTCCATAGCGACATCGCTATCCTCGTCGCTGTCATCCGAGGAATCTGAGTCGCTGGTTTCTGCCTTCTTGCTGGCAGCAGCGGTAGGTTTCTCATCTGCCGATGGAGACTCATCGTCAGAATCATCGTCGGAATCATCAGAGTCATCGGATGTAGTGTCCTTTTTCGCACCAGAGGGTGCCGGGGCGCTCTTTTTTGGTGTGGGCTCTTCGTCACTCGAGTCTGAATCATCAGAAGATTCATTCTTTTTGGAAGCGGCCCCCGCAACACTCTTCTTCGATGCAGGTTCTTCATCACTAGAATCAGAATCCTCAGAAGAGTCATCAGAGGGTGCAGCGTTCTTGGCGGTAGATGCAGAAGCTGTCTTTTTCGCAGGCGCAGCAGCGATTTTCTTAGTAGGCGGTGTAGGAACAGCCTTTTTGGCGGAAGATTTGGGTGCGGGCACGGCCTTTTTCGATGAAGGTGTTTTTTTCTGTGCAGTTTCCTCATCACTTGAATCATCAGAGTCAGAATCAGAATCAGAGTCGGCAGCGGGCGCAGCTTTCGCGGGTGTCGCCTTGACCTGGGATGCCTTGGGTTTTTCGTCCTCCGAAGATGACTCACTGCTTTCATCCGAAGAGACCTCTTTGCCCTAAAATGAATTACTCAACACAGAACTTAGTCGAAAGATGAGAAAAATAAACCACCTTGCCATTCACAGGTTTGACCTCTTCTTCACTGTCAGAAGACTCCTCATCACTAGTCACCGGCTTCTTCACGGGCTTCCCAGAAGCCTTTTCTTTGCTCTTCTTCTGCGCACAGTATCAGTGGAAATTCTAGAGCTGGAATTATGTACACAACATACCTCGACTTTAGTAACGACTTCCTTAGGCTTAGCAGCGGGCTTTGTGGTAGTAGACTTCTTTTCGACCTTGAGTGCAGCGGTCTTAGACTTCTTGTCGACCTTCTTGTCTGATTTGGCCATTTTGTGGAGGTTGGTTATACACTGCAGTTTCTCTATTTTTTTTGGATGAAAAAATTGTGCTTAGGGCCGGTCATCCCAAGACTGGTCATGTGATAAGTTCCGGCAATCATGATGCCATCAATTTCAATTCACGCTGCTAATTCATATCTCGCTAGATGGACGACGGTAATTTCGATGTAATTATCATAGGCACTGGCCTTACCGAGTCGATCACTGCAGCGTAAGTCCTAACGTCATCTGATGCGATCTATGTCTCAGTGCACTTGCTTAGCGCCCTTTCCAAGGCTGGCTTCAAGGTTGCACATATTGACGAAAACTCCTACTATGGTGGGAATGAAGCTAGTCTATCTTTGGATGAGGTCGTGCAGTGGGCTGACGCTATGGCATCGTCTCCATATCCCAAGTACACCTCTGTCTCGCGTTCAGTTCAAATACCCTCTCAGACACGGCAGTACTCCATCTGCCTATCACCATCTATTATACCATCTTCCGGTCCTATAATCTCTTCCCTGGTCTCTTCTGGTGTGGCCAAATACGGTGCCTTTCGTCTCTTAGAACGTGTCGGGGTCTATAAATCTGGAATTATTCAAAGTGTACCAGGATCGAAAGAGGATGTATTTAAAGGAAAAGACATCTCCCTGATTGACAAGCGTCGTCTGATGCGATTCCTCAAATTCGCTGCGGGGGACTTTGAAAACGAGAAAGAGTACGAACATGCAGACAAGATGTCCTTTTCTGGTTTCTTATCCGATGTGTTCTGTCTTAAAGACGATCTTCATTCAGCCCTTGTCTTTGCATTGGCATTCTGTTTCGCACCCACAGGTAGGCCATCCATCTGAAGTGTTCCATGGTTCTTAACGTGCTCTTAGAACCTGCTGTACCGGTTTTGTATCGCATACGACGGTATCTGCGTTCGATTGGAAAATATGGACCATCACCATTTCTTATTGGACACTATGGGGGTACTGGAGAGATTGCACAGGGATTTTGCCGTGCTTCTGCTGTTTCTGGAGGGGTCTACATTCTTGGGAGGCATATAACCTCGATCACTCATTCTAACGAACACGCCATATCTGAGGATTTCAAATCAGCTTATCACTACTCGATTACATTGGACGACTTTCCGGACACATTGACCTCTCGCGTTATCATATCATCTGCTTCACATGTACCACCACATCTTTCACACCTTACGAAGTACCTTGAGAATTCCAATTCTTCTGCGTCTTCATTCTCAGTTGCTCGAGGTATTGCGATATTGAACCGAGGCGTCATCTTTCCTCCCACCAACACATCGGCGCCTGACGGTGAGGAGGATGAAGACTCAACCACCTCTTTGGACCAGCCAACACTAGCTCCACTTGATGCTGGTGTTATAGTATTCCCGCCATTTTCTGTTACCGGAGGTTCAGCAGATACAGCGGCGACAGTCCTTGTGACAGGTGAAGGCACTATGTCGACACCAAGCGGAAAATGTTCGTCGTTCGTATCTCATTTCGGACCCTGCTGACCATAACTCCAGGGATAATATACATTACCCTCCCTCTTCTGACGCCTCCATCTGAGTCGACATCCGCTGAAGAGATCCTGCGGCCTTACCTTGATGCAACGATTGCACTAACGACAGAGCCATCGAGTTCAATTGTCTCGTTTTCATCAAATTCTGCCACCCCGTCGCCTCCGGAAGCAGCACCACCTCAGCCTCTGTTTACAACATTTTACATTGAACATCCTGCCTCTCTGTCCGCACCAGATAACTCCCGTGCTCAGCACCGGACCTATATCGTGCCCGCGCCTCTCGTACCTGCATATCCTCTTCCTGATTTACCGGATGCAGCTGCTACATCTGCTGAGGGTGTGTTTTGGGAAACTGTACGTATACTTCGAGAGGCTGGAGTCCGACCCAATCAGTCATCAAATGAAGAGCATGGTTCGGAAGTGGACGAAGAGATCGGAACCTTTTGGCCGCCAATGCAGGGAGATGAGGTGTCGGAAGGCGAGGATTCAATGGACTAATTGAAAAAAGTATCTGTGAAGTATGATTCGTGTTGTACGACGGCTCTGATTTACGTCTACAATATCTTCTGTAAGCCATGTTGCTTTCATATTTTAGTTGCCCTGCGTCTTGGTACTCTCGGTAGGTGCGACACAGTCTTCACTGAATATCGGAGTGTCCCAAGTTGATACTACGAACTGTTCAGAAACGCTCTCACCTGAGAAAACTCTGATTTATCTAGGACGTAGTTGAGGACAGGCCGATTCGAATGCGTTTACCCGAGTTCTTATATTTTCTTGAGTTCCATTGTCGCAACCAAATTTGAACTATGCCTGCTTGCCATCGTGACAGTTAAGAGTGACTCGCAGTTTTGAATTGTATGTTCAGTATACCAATGCAAATATTACTTCTTGGGATCGGGCTTTTTCAGGTTTGGACGGTCAAGGACTCCTATTTTCCTCCCTATCGTTACTTTACCCATGTTGGAAATGCAATCTGGTGGCTTGAATGTATCCAGGTAAATGCCTAGATAGACACACGATGTGTAAGCATTTATCTAGGTATAAGTTAGTTATTGTGAGTCTACCAGTGTAAGAGATAATGGCGCACCCTCAGTCATGTATAATTGACTGAGGGTGCTCTATGGAGCCCGTGTGACTATATTCCGTCCGTGAACGAGCAATTGTCCTGGACATTCCGTTCGTGGCACTCTTGTTGTAGATCACACATGTGATATCTTAACCAACCGTCCTGCGTTTGGTGTTTCGGGAAATACTACCATGGCTCTAGACGGCATTATATCTATATATAATGAATAGAGAACGGGCAACTTGGCCGAGCGGTCTAAGGCGCCAGAATCAGGATCTGGTCCTTCGGGGCGTGAGTTCGAATCTCACAGTTGTCATTTATTTTTCATACTATTATCTATGTCTTTGCTGTATACATGTCTCTTTTTTTCAATTTCTCAAAAACTTCAGAGGTGACTTGGCGTGTGCGTATTCCCTTAAATCTCCCGTACATTGGCTATTGATGCAAAGACGCAAAGAGCAATACTAGCGTTTTGTGTCAATCACTTCAAGGCTCCCGCGTAAATAACCGAGCCGGCTTGGCCGGTTGCTCTCTTCAATATCCTTCATCATGCACACATCTCTGCGTGTTCTGTCGTCCCGAGCCCACCAACCACTCATTCGATTCCTCGGAAAACGCACATATCCTCACAGTAAGCCACCATGTCGTCAACTTCTAAGTCCTCCATAGCTTCATCACACCTGCAGCACCAAGCGTACCGCACGCACATCCAGCAGCCCCCGCTGAAATCAAGGGCCAGTTTTCAGAGTTTTTGAAGAAAATTGGGGTTTCAGTGAAGACGTCATCGAACACGCCTATTTCGACAGCGGCGTTGAAGGATTTCTGGGAAGCACCTGAACGGTTGTGGAAGCAGGATATTGAAGAGACAGAAATTGAAGCTATTCTGGTGAGCTTCTAGGCACGTATCTTTGGCTTGCCACGCTGATCGCGTCTTCTAGAGCGGCGGCGCGTCCCTACACTGATTGGATTTACTTATAATCGTAGTTCTTTCTTAATAATACAGGATACCAATTTCTGACTAGCACAAGAGCTAAAGAATTGAAGAAAAAGCGGTATATTGGCTAGTCTCTCTCGGCATACGCCAACAGGTGTTGCTCAATCTCAGCTTCACTCATGGTTCGCCACAAACCCTGTGTTTTTGGATCTTCATTTGGGCTCGTCGACGTAATCCCAATCTCGATTTCACCTGGTTTGTAATCAGTAGCGTGTACCGTTGACATCGCTTCAATCGCCATCTACAAGAGGCTGAGACATAACCCTTGAAATATTTGCGAAGGATAGCTTACCTCAATGACCTCGTTCCGGCTCAGCGTCTTTCCTGCCTTTGCCGCATCATCCGCACCCCGCCCCGAATCAAGTTTCTTCCACTTCTTTTCAAGGTGGTTCATCGCTTCCTGCTGTTTCTGCCCGGCAGCTGTTGCATGGAAGCCGACGAAGTAACCGGCGGGGTCAAGCTTGAAGACTTGGGGGCCATGCTCGGGATCAATGCCAATGAGAATCATGGCTAAACAGAGTAGGATAAGTCGAAGGTGGGATGGGGGATATAAATCAATATACCGATGCCTAGTGGTCGCATCCCAGCGCGTTGCGTATACACTTGGTTGATGTTGGCTAATCGTTGCGCCAATGCATCGGGGGTGATCTCATAGCCGTATTTATACCGGAATTCTGCTGCCTCTGAACGCGCACGGGTGACCTGGGCACGAGCATCGGCTGTGGAAGCAGCTCAAGTCGAATGCAACAGTAACTCTGGAATTATACGTACCAATAAGCCCCGTCATTACACACCCAATCGAAGGTGTGATACTATATAGATGAGTGACAGTCAACGCGTCAAGTAGTTTGTCCTTTGTCTATGGGTCAGTCTGTTTTCAACACTCCATGCCATCTGAAGACGCACAGGGACCTTCCGTTGTGTTATTACAACAGACGTATCCTTTCCTCGAACCGCTACTGCCGTGTGACCTGAGCCCGAGATAGCTTTGAAGGCATATTCTAAGATCAGGTGCAATATGAGTCGTAAGGTCCATAAACTTGAAATCGAGCACTCACCGACTTGGTAAAGCCGGCCTTCAGGAGAAAATACAGTGAGATACCTGAAATCTTGTGTGAGAATGTTGATAAGAAAGATAAGAAATGAAAGCTGTACCTATCGTAGGATGTTCTTGACATGGTGGGGGGTCTGCAAGGACGCGCAAGTCGTCACGCGATCCTGTCACGGTAACATCACAACAGTTTCTGTTCTCAATATCCAGAATCTGAAATTGGCGCCATCGACTTTCGGTGTTTGACTCTTCTTTGGTCCACCATAAACATTCTTGTATTGTTTTTACGACCTTCTACAATCTTGTATATATCCATATCCATTAATATCTGGGCTCCGGTGGACGACCGTCGTGGAAACGATCAACTCCTCTGACGCCTCAGGATGAAGGAAGCGGTGTCTCATCAGGCACCGAAGATCATGTGTGTACATAGCCAACCTGAGTTTATATTGTGTGCTCACTTCCTGTACAGCAAGAAATTGCAGTTCAGTCTGCTAAATGCACAAGACACCGTAAAGATCTCTGAATTCGAAGTTACACATCGAGATCTATATACTGCAACAGATCGATTGCCAGTAAAAGATGGCGTTCTCGACCGTCGATTAGTATGTCGAGGTCTATCTCGTTTAATAGTCAAGTTATTCAGTGTTTATTGTAGGGAACGACTGACAAAAATGCGTTCTGCGAGACCTGTGGTCAATCCTCCGTTAATTGTGTCGGTCATTACGCGTACATTAAGTTAGTCGTTCCGGTATTTCATATTGGATATTTCAAGCATACTATTGGCATCCTGCAAGCCATCTGCAAAGTGAGTGAAGACACATCTTCACTTTAGTGCGACTAAATGCATAGCAGACATGTGCGCGCGTCCTTCTAGAGGAACCGGACCGCAGAGTGTTTCTAAAACGATTCCGACGCCCGAACCTGGAAAACATACAACGTCAAGCTTTAACAAAAGCTGTCAATACTCTAGCCCGAAAATGTGTCTACTGTCCGTATTGCTCTGCCACAAACGGCGCAGTGAAAAAAGCAGGTGCGCTAAAAATCATACACGATAAGTTCCGTGCGAAAAAGACTGCTGAGGAGATGGAGAAATGGAAAAAGACTTTCACGGCAGCAGTGGAAGCGCAGAAGGAGCTCGGGTTATATATCAATAAGGCAGTCCACGAAGACCTTAACCCGCTAAAAGTGCTTGATTTGTTCCGTAGAATATCTGACGAAGCGCGTTATCTGTCTCTTATCTTATTGGCTTTTCTGCTGACCCTGTCGTTCATACCAGGACTGCGAGTTGCTAGGACTGCAACCTTCTTTTGGCCGTCCCGAGGAGTTTATATGGCAGTACATATCTGTACCTCCAGCCTGTATTCGTCCTTCCGTCGCACAAGATGGCGCGTCTAACGAAGATGATTTAACCGTCAAACTGACAGAGATCGTCTTTACAAATGCCTTAATTAAGCAAGGCTTAGCTAAAGGCTCTCCCACTCCCCAATTTATGGTTGGCTTTATCTCTCCGCGTACGTTTTACTGTCTCAATCTCCTGGTCGCTAGGAACAATGGGAGTTCCTCCAGCTATCCGTCGCGATGTATGTCAATTCGGAGCTCCCTGGTGTTCCGTCACAACCAGGTCAAAAGCCAATACGCGGCTTTGTCCAACGATTAAAGGGCAAGCAAGGCCGTTTCCGTGGTAACCTCTCTGGAAAACGTGTGGACTTCTCCGGCCGCACTGTCATTTCGCCTGACCCCAATCTACGTATTGATGAGGTTGCTGTCCCAGAACGGGTTGCTAAGGTCCTCACTTATCCCGAGCGTGTGACTCCACATAATATGGAGAAGCTAAAGCAGGCAATACGAAACGGCCCAGATGTTCATCCCGGAGCGAACTTTGTTGCTCGTGGCGAGAACAAGAAATTTCTGAAATTTGGGAATCGAAATGCGATTGCAGAAGGGTTGGCTGTAGGTGATGTCGTTGAAAGGCATGTTATAGACGGCGATGTCGTTCTGTTCAATCGACAACCAAGTCTACATAAGGTGATCGTCGTTTATTCTACCTTCCTCCCTTGTTGCTGATCCAAGTGCCAGCTTTCGATCATGTGTCATCGAGTGCGTTGGCCTTGTTTTAGCTTACAATGTACCGATAGCCTGTCCTTATAGGCAAAAGTAAGACCGTGGCGTTCTTTCCGATTAAACGAGTGTGTCTGTGGACCTTATAATGCAGATTTTGATGGAGATGAGATGAACTTACGTCAGTGTACATATTTTACTGTGAATGAAGTTGACTCATTTGAATGACGATAGATGTGCCACAGACGGAAGAAGCGCGAACAGAAGCCCTGGAGCTCATGAGCGTCAAACACAACCTCGTCACGCCTCGGAATGGCGAGCCCGTTATTGCCGCTATCCAAGATTTCATCACTGCCTCATTCCTTATCTCCCGTAAAGATCGCTTCTTTGACCGTCGCCAATTTACCCAAATATGTTGCTACCTCGGAGACGCAAACATGCAGATTGATATACCTCCCCCGACAATCTGGAAGCCAGTACGACTGTGGACCGGAAAACAAATATTCAATGTTCTCATGCGACCCAATAAGGAGTCTAAAATATTTGTGAATGTCGAGTCCAAGTGCCATAAATGGGAAGAAGCAAAGGCCGCGAATTACACGATGAATCCATTGCCAGATCTTTCGCCCAACGATGGATGGTTAGTTATTGTTAATAGTGAGATCATGTGTGGAGTTATGGACAAGGCGACGGTAGGAAGCGGTAAGAAAAAATCAATATTTGGCGTCATCATGCGTGATTATGGTCCAAATGAGGCTGCTGCTGCTATGAACCGCCTAGCGAAACTCTGTGCCCGCTACCTTGGTGGGTCCCATTTTATTCGTTGACCTCCTCGATCTTATATGTTACTAGCTAACTATGGCTTCTCGCTGGGAATCAATGATGTTATTCCTGGACCTGACCTCAATCGCCAGAAAGACTTTCTTGTCGAGAAGGCCTATTCAGACTGTCAAGACCTTATCGAGCGGGCGAAGAAGGGTAAACTTGAGAACAAAGCCGGCTGCAATCAGGAACAAACTTTGGAAGCTATGATCTCATCAGTTTTGTCCAAAGTTCGAGAAGAAGTCGGTCAAATATGCATGAAAGAGCTCAGTCGTCAAAATGCACCCTTGATTATGGCCACCTGTGGTTCAAAAGGTCCGTAGGCTGATGTATTCTGAGCCGTGAACATTCATTGAGGCTGTGTCTTAGGTTCCGTCATCAATGTCTCTCAGATGGTTGCTTGTGTTGGACAGCAGATTATTGCTGGTCATCGTGTACCCGATGGTTTCCAAGATCGATCACTTCCTCATTTTCCCAAGAAATCCAAAGAGCCGCCTTCAAAAGGATTCGTACGGAACAGTTTTTACTCTGGCCTTCGGGCAACAGAATTTCTGTTCCACGCCATTTCCGGCCGCGAAGGTCTCGTCGACACGGCTGTTAAGACTGCTGAGACTGGGTACATGCAAAGACGTCTGATGAAGGCTTTGGAGGATCTAACCACTCAATATGATCTGTCAGTCAGAAACTCTACAGGAGGTGTTGTACAGTTCGTGTATGGCGATGATGGATTGGATCCCGCTTGTCTTGAAGGAGACCCTCACCCACTGGACTTTGGACGTGCCTGGAACCATGCATGCGTATGTTAATCCTCCATAGTCTGACTTTTCGAATTCTCACTGACAAATAGGCGATTGCATCTCGCACCGGTCGGGGTCTCTTGCCATTTGAGGTTCTCGAAATTGCCGACCAGGAGATGTCGGCACCGAGATTCGTCAGTGAATGCCCAGCAGCTTATATGGCGACGATCCGGGGCTTCCTCATTGATAATGTTGTCCACAAAATTGCTAATGCCCGCAAGAGTCAGGGGATGTTTGAGGCTCTTGATCGAGAAGAGGAGTGGGATGAAGAAACTGATTTGTCGATGGGCGCCTCTGGTAAGACCTGTTTCAGCATTTCTTTCCTTTCTGAAACACTCTGAGTAGAAGCGGACAAGGCTGTAGTGGACAACAAATCCAAAGTTACTGAAGCTCAACTGAAGACATTCTTGGATCTTTGCTGGACTAAATATGTCAAAGCCAGAATTGAGCCGGGCTCCACTGTTGGAGCTGTTGGTGCACAGTCTATAGGAGAGCCAGGAACACAGATGACCCTCAAGACGTTCCACTTTGCTGGTGTAGCATCTATGAACGTCACTCTTGGTGTCCCCCGCATCAAGGAGATCATCAATGCTGCCAAGGTTATCAGTACACCTATCATAAGCTGTAAGCTTGTAACACCTGACAGTGAAGCTTCTGCACGTATAGTCAAAGGTCGGCTAGAAAAGACGCTGTTGGGCGATGTACGTTATTTTTTTCCGTGAAAACGTAAGTTGGCTACTAACATAGGACAAAGATCGCTAGCGTATTAGAAGAGGCTTGGGCCCCAGAGTATACATACGTTGGTGTAATCGTTGATATGGAAGCCATTCAAAAGCTTCAGGTAAGTCACGCGACCTTCACCTGTTGAGATAAGCGCTTCAATCAGGCATCTAAATCAGCTTGAACTTACTCTGGATGATATTAAATGGGCGATTGTGGCGGCAAAGAAACTCAAAATCAAACAAGAGGTGAGTACTTTACAGGTTCACACTCCTTGTGATTGTTTATGCTTTCCAGTCCATTACCGTCATTCCTCGGAAGAACCGCCTTAGGATATACGTCGACACTCAGGATAAATATTACCGTCTTCGTGAGCTCAAGCGTGGCCTTCCTGAAATTGTAGTCAAAGTACGTTTGGTGTCCTCGGCACTTTCCAATTTCCAAACTACATTGGTCCTAGGGTGTTCCTACCATTCAACGTGCGGTGATCAATATCAAAGAGAAGACAGATCCACGTGGCAAAAAAGGTGACAAGGAGCTCTTGGTTGAAGGTTATGGTCTGCAAAAATGCATGATCGCCGAGGGTATGACATTGATGTCCTGATAAGCACCGACTTGACAGTTGACCTAGTTTCCATAGGTGTGGTTGGTGAACAGACGTCGTCTAACCATGTCATTGAAGTAGCACAGGTCCTGGGAATAGAAGCGGCGCGGAAGACTATCATCAACGAGATTCAATACACTATGAAATCTCACGACATGATCATTGACCCGCGGCATGTTATGTTACTCGGCGACGTCATGTCCTACAAGGTAAGTGATATACCCCTTCTCTCTTCCTCGGGTCATCTTGAGTCTCCTCGTAGGGCGAGGTCTTAGGTATCACGCGCTTTGGCGTAGCAAAGATGAAAGATAGTGTCCTCATGCTGGCATCTTTCGAAAAGACCACGGACCATCTGTTCGATGCTTCCGCCTTCGGTAAAAACGATTGCATCGCCGGAGTATCCGAGAGCATTATCATGGGCAACCCCGCGGCTAATTGTGGCACGTCAATGTACGTTAGCTCGTTTCTTTTGAGTTTGGAGGCCTCCTTTACTTATGACTATGGCTGCGTTTTTAGGCCAGCCTTGTTCTCTGTTGCACCGGTGATTGGAAAGCCGAGAAAACTACTCTTTGAGGGTTCTCTTTAGATGTAGATTATGATTGAAGTTTTAATACACTGTATGCTCTATCCGCTCAAGTCGGACGACAGTTAACAAACATGCAGCCTTGGAGCTTCAACAAGAAAATCTATCACAATTTACCGCACGCCTCTCTTTTAGCAGACTCAAGGTCCGAGGTTATAAGAAAGGGCAAAACGCATGCACCCTCACCCCGACCCCTGGAGATATGCAAATGTCATTGTGTGCGTTTCATTCCTAACAGTTGATGGTGACAGAGTTGACCGCGAACCACGCATTGCCCATCTTAATCTGGAAGCGAGTGATCTGAGCGCGTAACTTGGCATTTGCACCTTCCGGCGACGCGTAGTAACGTGTGTGCAGTGATCATAAAGCTGACGCGTCGAGGGTTACATCTATATAATACTGTGGCTTTCAAATTACAGCGGCACATAGATGATCTGTCGTAACGCATCTCTTGATTTGCAAATGGGGAAGAGTGAGTTTTTTTAAGGTTCGTGTTGTATTTCAGGATGAAACCACCATGAGGATCGGTTCATAATCCAGCGCGGCATCTGCTGCTTAAACCGTGAACCTCCTTATTTTTACCCTGTACCGAACAGATCATCTACGGCCATCCGAGGGACTTCATCTCTGTCTGGAACCTCATACCTGTTGAAAAAGAAGAGCCGATTAATCTGACAAGGGTAGAACTTCGGGAAGAATCCAGGGTTATCCAGTAATCCAAGCCAGGATCAAAGAGTACAACTTCTCAATCCCGGGTTCTCGACGAAGAGCCGAGTTTATTTCAAAACAAGACTTCATGCCGTCGTTGATGATGAGAAACGACGAGCAACTGCTCGGTGATGTCGTCTCGGGTTTCCCGAGGACTATGCCTCCAGACAAGGCCCGGAAAAGTGCCTATTTCCGTCTTCAAGCCTACAAGTGATGTAATTCTAGTCGACCAGGTTTGCGGCGGTACATGATTAACACGGATCACGGGCCATTGTCAAGCAACTAGGAATCATGTACTTACCATTTTGATGTTTCTACGCCACTGACTGGTAGGCGAGTATCGACGAACAAAGTGGGGTGTCTCAGTGACAGATACTCGAACACGTTGGTCCGTGACCTTGCTCGGCGTGAACATACGAATAGAAAGAAAAGATCCATCTGGTCAATACATTGCTGAGACGCGGTGGCTGGTGAAGGCGATGATATTCATGTTCGTGAGTGAATCAAGGCCTCGATGTCAGTAGAAGTTCCGCAGGTGGCTAGGTGAACTCGTTAATGCGTGCGCGACAGGCCATTCTTGCAAAATTGCGGTAGCAAAACATGGGCTAAAACCTCGTCAATCGTGCCTCGTCTTATAGGTGATTCCTGGTGCTTAATATGTCACCATACTGTCCGAGTAGATTACGCTCTAATAAGTCTGTCCGAGGGATGTCCTGATCACAAGATCTGATGGGTTTGATTTTAAGTCTGCTTCCACGCTCTGCCGCTGGACCTGTGTGTCATGTTAATACTGCATAATATGTACGTACTGGATATAAATATTAAACATGTAGACCCTCAAATAATGTCTTATCACTGTCTTGGCCGTGATAGAGACAAGTGTTACGAGATTGATTTGAAATATTTGTGTAAGAAGTTCGGCCTTCTCAAGTAACATGCTCAAGCACAACCTCTTAAATGCACCAGCCCACTGCTGCACCTATTTCCCTTATCCCTCGGCTTGCCGAGAGGAGCAAAGCAAAGTCTAGACATTCCCGTTCTCTCTTCTTTCTTCCCTGCAGCCCATAAGCCTTAGCCAGGTAGTACCATGCCTCGGGAACATGCCAGCCATTTCCGCGGGTAAGATGGCTCAACAACCCTGCTGCTAGATCAACATCATTTGACGAATTAGTTTCAGACGAAATATCTGCTTGAGCCTCGTGCCTGGCAAGGAATAGTCGTGCGAGGTGTACAGAAGCAGATACATCGTCCGGGTTGATGAACAACGCTTTTTGATAAGCGTCTATCGCGTGCTCCTGCTGACCATGAGCGATGTAATACAGTCCCAACTGAAGGAGAGTTGTTATCACAAGTGACTTCTGGGGTAAAACAAACACTGACTTGGACCCAAACCCTTGGATTCCCTTCATCTTTTACTTCTGCCTCTTGTATTGCGCCTTTAGCTTGCTCAATTTTTCCAAGGCGCCTAAATGTTGCCGCGGACATCAACCATAAGTCTGCTATCAGTCGCTCCCTATGTTTTGTCTGTACATTGCGGTTTGTAGTATGAGTTGGAGGTGGAACGGGAAGGGGTGGAGGTGGAGGCGATGCTGTTGGAGTACGATCATTCGGACTATGGAGGAATGAACTAAGACGGCGTCGGGAGTGGATTGAAGATGCCTGATAGGAAGTTTGGCGCAGGATGGCGTGAAAATCTACCCGGGCGCAGGTGGTCCATAAACATAAGTATCACGACTAAAAGATAAAATATGACGTACCAGGTGTGGAGTTCGCTTTCTTAAGGCTTCCTGTCTTGTTACCAATCTTTCTTGAGATCGTCGAAACTCGTGCACGACCCTGATGTACACGGTGCTTGAGCATTTGCTGCACCTTTTTCCCTTTAGAAGTATCGCGATCGAATGATGAGGACAAGTGCTTCGTGGAACTACTTTTCCCTATTTGACGTTGAGGAGTCTCATTGTTGAGACTTGCAGGGGTGACTGTGATAGGAATAGGCTCGATGGTTTCCTGTTTCTCGTTACTTTCCTGGGTGGGAGGATATAGGGCTGAGCCATCATAGGTAGGCACAGAAGCAAATGATGCTCCAGTCCCTGCTGGGTCGCCGTCCTCCGATGGTCTGGCTGCATTTTGGCCTGCAGTAGGTGTCCTTTGCGCGGCTACCCAGGAAAACACTTCGAGCCACTTCTGCTCTGCACCTTCAGCACCATCAATTATCTCGGTCAGCACACCTTGGGTCATTCGAAGCTGTAAAGCATATTCAAATAAATTTTCTTTTGACGGTGGTGGGTGGTCCTGGACAGGAGCAAGGAGTGCTGCAGCAGGAGAAATGCGCATGTCATCGATGAGGGGTATCCGACTCGATATTGTTGACGGAACAGTACGGCCATCAGTAAGAGATTCATCTACCTCAACACTAGTGTTCGTGCCGATAGTTGTTGCAAACCCTACAAAATCTTTCTCCTGTACTTCCGGAAACTTTTCGGATTCATTGATCCTGGAGGTTGCTTTCAACGAATTGCTTTCAAGGGTCTCACCGTCCTGTGCGCCATTTTCAGCATCTTTGACTGTCTCATCTTCGCCAATCGCTGCCCCTGATTCTAGAATCTCCCGTGCTTCAGTCCACTTTTCTGCAGCTGCGAGTAGGAGTCCCAAAAGATGCCAGTAGCGGATCTCACGTGGGTCGGCCTCGACGGCTCGTCCTGCATGTAGGATAGCTTGTTCGAGGTCGTGATCTGGCCCTGGATGAGCAAATGATAAAGCAAGGTGGTATAAAGCCGCTGGGTCTGGGGTGAACGTTGAAGCCTCTTGTCCATCTAAAATAGTCGGAGAACATGCTTGTATGAAGAACTTGTGCGCAGCCGCAAGGCGTCCCGGGCGGGTGTGCGTGTCTTGTTCTGGGCACCATTACTCCTAAGTTGACTAGATGATACGGAGAAAAGGACTTGCTCACCTTTGAGCGTCATTACAAAGTTCCAAACACCCTCTGCAAGATCGACGCGTGCGGCCAGACGAACACCATCCGTACCAACGATCCGTAACCTTGTTCTGGCTTTCTCGATACACACGCCAGCTTCACGTGCTTCCTTCATACCTTCGAGTCCTGTTTGGGCCGCTGCCCACCGGCAAAGCATACGTGCGCCATATACCAGCGTTTCCACCCATTCCTTACCAGAATCAGAGTCGGTATTGTCAACATCATTCCCGTCAATCAAATCTCTTGTACTCGACGATGGCGTAGCAGTATTGGCTTGTTTGGTTTCATATGCCTTCCCAACAACTTGTGAGTAGAGCAGAAGTGTTCTTCTAGCGAGAGAGGTGTCTCCGGCGACATGAAATATCCTTGTCATGTGCCTAAGGACCTTGGGAGAATTGAAAGTGAGGCGGGTCGCCCACCACAAAATCTGTTTTAAGGATTAGATGAGTAATATCATGGAGAAATTTGACGGAATGACTGACATCGATCACCCATCCTGCACCCTCACCGCGTGCACCGTCTGCCTCCCAAATTCCCACACAGAGGTCAACAAAATCTTCTACTCGGAGATTCCGTTCTCCAGCGCGAGGAAAGCTGGTGCAAGTATCTAATATTGCTCGATAGTTATTTACCACTATACGTGTCGTATGCAACCACGACTTCTCTCCACCACCCTGTGTATGTAGAGGGTGGTAACGTAGGATAGTAGCTCTGAGATAGAGAACGGAGATAGTGGATCGATGCCAGGTGCGAAAAGTCGCGGGCCAGTAGGTGATGCACGCGACATAGTGGCGAAACCACGTCCATATGTCTTCACAGGGATCTGTCGGTGATCCTGTTATGCTCGCAGAGATTACGATAGCCCGCCAGAGGAGGCGCTCTACCCAACGCCAGAGTTCGCGTTGCTGTGTAAACACTCTTGAATTGGTTGGAAGAATTGACGCAGCGGATGTCTGATCTGAGAACATACTTCCTACAGACTCGAGGAGAGGCAAGGCGGTACCGTATGCATTAAGGGCGACATGTGGATCGGACGGTGCAAGTTTCTCGTGAGACATGCCTCCAATGAGAGATTTAGTATCATCGTGCAAACAAAGCTGCGGAGCAAGCACCTTGGAGACAAACGCTCCTCAGCGTCTCAGTCATGGCCCACGACGTCCCATCTCTAATCTCCGGTGCACATGAATCTGTCAGATTCACAAAGCTACCGCCAGCGGATGAGAATGAGTGTGAAGTGGAGAAGCTTGGAACATGCAAGCCTAGATGATGTGTCTGGGCTGTGGTGGTCGATATAGAATCAGTAGGTATATGCTTCCGGAGGCTGAAAAGTTCTGGAACGTTGCCAATGTGTAAAAGGCACCGTGTAGGGTTGCCTAAGGCATAAGCATAGTATGCGAGTGCGAAGTTGAGGCTCTATAGTGTCTGACATCGTAAATCGTTTGGCTACGTGACACTCTTGACACGCACGTCATAGTTGGAAGACTGGAGGCTCATCAACGCATCGTAGCTTGTCTGAGCTTCTTTAATCCTCTCCTCTGGTAGCATGCTTTCCGAACCCAACTCCACAGGATATTCGGATCCTCTTTCTCCAGGATCGTTTTGGTCTTCATCCTGTGAATTAGCCGCAAGTAACAACGCCAGTGCCTGGGTATGTGACGCGATCTGTGCGACGTCCTGAAATCCTTTGCAGTGTTTGTCGAACTTACGTAGAAGTTCAGACCAAGGGAGAGCTGTGCCGGTGGGTGCCTTCGCAGGGTATTGGGATGACCATTGACCGGAAGTCAGTGCCAGGCGAAGCTGAGCCCAATAGTGGCGGTCCTTTGTAGACATGGCGTGGTCCACCTTACTCAGTTACCTGATCAGCAGTTCAAGTCACGCTTTGAGTGCTCGACGTCGTCGCCACAGTTCCAAGTCAAGTTCATGTACGTAAGAATACCGCCATCCGATTCTATCGGAACGCGTCTCAAACCGATCACAACTATTGCAACTCTTGTACTTTTAATTCCGCCAGACTGTTATTTTGGAGAGAATCCTCCATCTTTGCTTCCATTCCCACATAGTCGTACATGAACTCTCCCATTTCCGCTTCGTCAATACCCAGGATTTCCGCCTCCTCTGAAGCACGTAACGACAGGCCGGGGATGTAGTGCATGATCCATAGTATGATGGTCTGTCCAGGGCAAGTAAGTGCAATTATGACAAGGCTGGAGTCAAAGTACATACGGTCATGACAAAGGTGTAGGTCACTCCAGCGGCGGAGTCGGCCAGCTGGTAGCCAAGTTGTATGTAGTGATGATCAATCCATCCTCCAGGAATGACTGTTATTCCGTCAAATCCAGCAATGCTAGCTTGCGCAAAAAACGCAGTGAGAAGATTGCCAACGATTCCGCCGATTCCATGAATGGCGAAGACCTAGAAGGAATAATGAGCAGAGAAGGATTCGAAGAGAGTCAAAACAACACACATCGAGGACATCGTCGTACCTAGCAAAGAACTTAAGCTTCGTGGCGAAGTTACATATGAAACCGCTGATGACACCAAAAGCTACCGCAGCAGCTGTACACAATGATGAGCACAATTACCTTTTTTTGAAGTGTTTTTTACTCACGAGCTCCGACGAGGCCTGCAGCAGGTGTAATGGCCACAAGTCCTGTGATAGCGCCTGAGCAAAATCCAATGATACTCCACTTCTTATTGAGACGATAATCCTTGAGATTGACATCAGTTGGACGTTTCAGTTCGTGTTCAGAAATCGATTACCAGAAGCATCCATATTATACCACCAACGCTAGCTGCCAAGTTGGTAACAATGCATGCTGAAGCTGCCCTTAGGTTAGCAGATAAAGCTGACCCCCCGTTGAAACCAAACCAGCCGAACCAAAGGAAAGCGGTCCCAAGTACCACATAACTAGTATTTTGTGGCTCATAAGCAAGACGGGTGGTGCCATACCCGTGTCGCTTGCCAATGTAGCTGGCAAGAGCGAGGGCGGTGGTGCCAGATGATATATGTATCGGCGTACCCCCAGCAAAGTCAAGGCCGCCCATGACATAGGACCAGCCCTTGCTATTCCAGGTCCAACAGACGATTGGATCATAGACAATAGTCGTCCAGACAAAGGTGAAGATCATGAGTGGTCCGAGCCGACTACGCTCGGCAATGGAGCCCATGGCAATAACTGGCCTACATTTCTAGAGATCAGACGGATTAAGTCTTGACAAAGAACGCCTTACGTTATTGCTGCGAAGACGCATTGGTATATGCAGAATACGATGGCAGGTATACGAGCACTACCCATTGACGGTTCTCCAAGGACCCCGTTGAGCCCGAAGTACTCTGGAAATAAATGAGTGATGCGTATGATAGAGAATGAGTTCGCTTACTTAGGTCCCCAATGAATGCAGTTCCCGTTTCACTGAAGCAGAGCGAATACCCCCAAAAGAACCACTGCAGGAGAGAAGTCAAGGTGTTGTGTTCGATGGCGATGAATTCTCAAACCTGAAATGAGACTACTCCCACGGACATCATACTCATCCAGATCATCGACAAGGCATTTTTCCTTCGCAATAGGCCAGAATAAGAGAAACCAACACCGGGAATCATGAGCCAGACAAGGGCTGTACAAGCTAAAACCCAAGTCAAATCTCCAAGGTTGTAGATCGTACTAACACCAGCATCATCAGTGTGAATCAGGTCCAATGCTGAAAGACAATAATGAGAATCTGGTATATGTCATTACATGAGGAGTTCTTACAGGCTTCGTTGCAAGTTACATTGACCATTGCAGGCAAGACAGGAGCGACTCAAAAGAGTCTGCGGCGGTAAAACAACTTGCGGCATCTGTGCAAAAAAACGAGAAGAAACTTATATAGCTGCTGTTGATGGAAGCTTGGATTGGGAGTTTCTGTGGCGTCGGGAGAGCCAAGCCTTGATATGATAGTCTATCGTCCAATCACCGCACTTAGTGACCAGAAGGATACTTATCTGCTTTGACGATAGTTATCACATTTCCCGGAGACTCGGCAAGTCAATATATGCGGAAGATGGTTGTATTGTCCGATAAGAGCCACACATTACCATCACCTTATCTCTGTCGTCAGAAGTAGACAGCTGCTTTAACATCAATGTCCCCTGGAATCTGATAGATAACCGAAGTCAACAGTGTATCAGCAGCACAGGAAAGCAAGATTAGATAGCCCCCATGAATCAGATAGTAGTAGCTCCGCTGTAGACCATGATTGAATCGCAGATAAGCTTGTCCCCACTTCTGGCTCGGTTTAGGGGGGGCACAACGCTTTGAAAGAGCTCGCCGAGACGGCGAGACCTACTTATCAGCTGAAAGTCTGGCTTCCATGAGTCACCAGAAGGACCCTAGTTCCGCAAAACAGAGTAGTACGACTTCCAACAGCTTCGTACTTTTGAACTAGACTTCAATTGGATTTCGGCAAATATCAGCACACTGTCACATTCCGCAGTGTCCCGTTAGTACCTTACAGATTCTGACCAAGAAATAATTCGGCGCGTTCGAGAATACAATTACAAGAGGATTCCAAGTATTTGAGGTAAAGCTCCAAGTAAGGTGTGCGATGTATTGGTAGCAAAGGAAGAGATCAAGACGATGATGCAATGGAGAATTATATACAACTAGTGTAATTGATGTATAACCAAGGGTAAACGAAGAGAAAAACGAAGAGGAAAAAAGGACAAGCGCATTAGATGCGTTTAAGTATTCAATCGGAATATGTTCGAATGAAAGACTCGACATCAAGTGCTGTCGGCGATGTCTATGCCATACTGATCGCGGCCCAGCGCTATCCGCATTGCCTCTACAGCAGCAAGGTGTAAGGGTAAGACCGGGTTGACGTGGAGTCTCCAGCGGGCGCGGGCAAGGACAGCGAGCTCATGGAAATTGTGTGTGATTGCCGTATGCAAAGAAGACATATCTTGTGCAGGGGATATGGAACCAGGTGAGCGGACATTATGGAGAAGATGGAGGTGCAACATCGAAATTGAAGTCGGAGAAGGTGTGGCGGGAATGCAGATTAGTGTGGTAGATGATCGAGGGAGGAGGGGAAGTGGATGGGGTAAAGACGGTGGAGGAGATTCTTCGAACCCAGAGGTGGCTGACTGTCCAACATCCTCAGGTACATGGGAAAGGAAGACACCGAGATTAGCAAGAGAGGGAGGGTAAGATTGAGGAATGGAATTGTAGGGAGATGTTGCGAAGACGGTCATCGTAATGTCAGTAAAGATGTTTCGTGGCTGCACCTTCGCACTGGAAGAGGTCCGAGAAAAGTTGTGAACCTTGGTTGGAGGTGATTTAGTGACAGGGGTCTTGGGTCGGGTTGAAATGAAGGTCCAAGGAGCATCTGGCTCAACAGACAGCACAGTGAAACTTGACACGCGCGGAGCTCGCGAGTTGTTGTCAATCCAGTTAGTCCAGGCTACAAGAGGTATGATTAGCCCATCGGACAACGAAAGACGATCCAATACATACTATCCAGCTCATTCTCTCCGATAGCCCCCAACTTCGAAAACACGATTCTCCACTCCACATTCGCCTTCTTCGCGAATTCGATTGCAAATTCCCAAACCTTCTGTACGAGAAATACCTCATTCGAGACATCTTCTGACTCTAAATCACCGTCCACAGGCGTCTGCACCAACCACACACCCAAATCGTGCGCCTCACCACGCTGGTCCGTACACGCTGCCAGAATCCATTTGCCACACTGGCTTACCTGGTATCCGACATGCAAGAACGTATCACGGTCCAGGACATCGAGTGATGCATGTGCTGCGCGCACAAACGTCGCTTTACTATAAATCGGCCTTGCAAGGGTGAAAGCTGGAGCCTGGAAATACTTGCGTACTCGCACACCGTGCTCTGAGAGGGAACGTGACATTATGCGGTCGACTGGTACGAGGATACGGTTGTATATGGAACAGCAGACATCTGAGGTAGAGTAATCAGAAGCGGGGTTGGTGAATGTACCATGGAGGAGTTGTTCCGGGACAAATTGGAAGTGGATTTGGGCTTCTGAGTAGGTTCTGGAGGCTTTTGTGACGGCGGAGAAGATTTGTCTGAGAGTGGGTGATGCAAGTGTCAAAATGGACATTGGGGTGACGATTAGGAAGATACTGGATTGCGATGCGGGGAGGCTTGCGATGAGGGAGGCTATCAACTGTTAGAATGGTGAGGGTGTTATAATTCAACTGTATTTACCCAACGTTTTGCGGAAAGAGGAATCGAACCGCAAGGGTAACAACCCATCCCTTGGACAGATAGGGTTCTTGCCAGGCGTTAGAGTGCCTAAATGTCGTCCCTAGGAACTGATGAGGATGTAATTGAAAATAAAAATATCTAAACTTTACCTCATAACTGGCGGCGACGCTCCCCAACCATGCATCAACCTGCTGCATCCTCTGCTCCCCATCATCTTCAAAGAGTACAAACACAGTTCCATTCTTTGCGCCTCCTTTTGGACCCAACCCAAGCTTCTCCCAAAACCTGAGAGCGGTGGGTAAGACTTGTATCACCGCGTCACCTTTCCCAATTGTTATCATCGGTGCTTCGAGCATCTTGAGCGTACCCTTCTCGCCTACAGTTTTCTTCTCATTCCCATTCTCACCCATCCCCCTGTCGCAGAAAAGTGATCCCAGAGTCATAGACCCCTCAAAACCGAGAACACTCCCAAAGAGTTGTGAAATAGCACGTGCGTCAGCAAGCCACACCTCTCCTTGTGCACATGAACCGACAAGCGTACTAGCACACCACGCCTCGGCCCAAGGAGAGTTCTCCACAACCTCTGTCGCGACCGCTCCCGCGGCCGTTTCCAGCGACTTTGATTGACCAAGTGTTGCCGCGGGCGATACAGGTGTTAGAGCGGATGCGGCAGAGTGAATGCGGGGGTGGGAGTGGGGATTAGGTAGAGGGAGGGGGGATGAGGGGCGGCGGAGGGGCGTGCTGAGTGGGAGGAGGGAGGAGTGGGTGAAGTAAGTTGAGAGAAGGGCGGGTCCGGCGGGAAGGTAGGCTGGTGGTGGGGTTGTCGGACGGGAATGGGGCGGGCTTGGGGTCGGACTTGAAGAGCAGGAGGAGACAGATGAGGCGGTGTCAGAGTCGATATCAGCATCGGGGCTTGGTGTGCTAGTGGAAGTAGGGGAAGACCAATCATCTACCCAAGATGGAGGATCAGTTGATATCGGGCTTTTGGCAACCTTTGCTCTTTGCTCAAATGCCATTTTGCGTTTGACACCAATGAGTTTGCGCACGACACCGATCCGGGGGTCGGTCGCTGCGATGTAGTCCTTACGCCATCCGATCCGACCTGCATTTCTCGCCTTGGCAAGGTCATCAAGGCCTTGCGTTGGGCTGGGTAAAGAGAATTTTCCGACGGCGTATTTACCATCAAGAAGGCGATGGTAGTCTGCAAACGGGATGGGGTCGAAAGTTGAATTGGAACTGATGAATGGTTCAAGGTGAACAGTTGCAGTGGGTGTAGCCGGAGCCGAGTGGCTTGATGGAGTTGGTCCTGGAGAAGGAGGAAGGAGATCAGGGACGGCAGGCGTGGCGGTGTGCGTCGCACTGGAGACCCAAGGAGAGGTCAAGGCATTGTGCGGGGTCACGGAAGATATCTCAGTCGTGAACAAAGGAGAGGTGTCGAAGTTCGAGGGTGTTTGTGCAGTGGTGGGGGTGGGTAATGTTGTTGTTGTAGTGATCGGCATACTCCGCGGAAGAGGAGGGCAAGCGGCAGGTGCAGAGGGCCGGTCGAAGAAACTGAAATCATCGTCTGTGATATCGTCGAAATCGAGTCCGCTGCCGCTGCCGGTGTCGCCGGCGCGGCTTGTCCCGCCGAAGGTGGCGTCACGGGAGGTGTTTACGTTAAAGGGCATGGACATGTTCATATCCATCCCTATGTTCATGTCGAATTCCATATCCATATCCATATCCATGTCCATGTTCATATTCAAACCAAGGTAGGGCTGCGGTTGGATAGCCCAGGACGCATCAGTTGTATTGAATGGGTCAAAGGCTGATTGTGGAGGCGGAGGGACAACAGGTGCAGGTGGAGGCTCGGATGGTTGTGAAACGGGCTTGAGGGTTGAAGGAGGCGGGAGAAAGGTCGGGGGAGAAGTTGGGCCAGTGTGTGGGGTCGCGTCGGCCTGTGGCGGAGATGGATAAAAATTTGGCGGTGGGGGGTGGCTTGTACTCGCGACAGGCTGTTGAGATGCGAGGGAAAGTGGCGTCGTTAGGAGAGGAGCAGACGATGAGATTGTAGGTGGTGATTGCATCCCTGTGGCGGAGATGATGGCAGTACGCGCGAATTTTGGGGAGGTTGACGCGTTGTTGCTTTCTCGTTCGCGTTTGAGCCGCTCGCGTTCCTTCTCGCGGTCTCGTGCAGCAGCGTCAACGTACCCCGCAACCTCTGCTGCGATTTGATGGATGTCTTTGGATTTGGAAAGGGTGAGAGCACGAAAGGCACGGACAGAGTCGGAGCTGGGGGAGCTGGGTATGACAGGTTGGGGTTGGGAATATAGGGCGGAGGGAGGGGGGTATGGTATTTGTGGTGAGGCAGAGGATATTGAGCTTGGAGGAGGCTGAGCAGACATGTGGGGCGAGGGTTGGAGCGCAGTGGGAAGGGAGGGTATGTGCTCAAGTGGAGGACGCGGGGGTATGAGAGAAGGAGTAAGCGATAAGCAGAGGGCCGTGGGATATATGAGAACAATGCCCTTGTCCTCGCCCTGCTTGTTCTCGACGTTTATCCATGCAATTACGTAGGTCTTGGAGGTAGATGACCAGCTTCCTGCACCGAGACCCTGTAGCGAGTCTTGAAATTGTTTGGTCAGTGCGGAAGTCGGTCCATTGTAGTGTGCTAGGAAGAATGCAGGTGTGCCATGAGGAAGCAGTGTTATTGGTGTTCCGGGAGGAACGGGGAGAGAGTAGGACAACGGAAGAAAATTTGTGGGGCAGAGGAGGGGATGTATAATCAAGCTAGAACGACATAGATGGATCTGTAACTGGCAATATAACAGAGGTCTATCGGTGGCGTCAGCGAGCGTTAGAATGACAGAGAGCAGAAGTACCTTGATTGAACGCGGTAATGCCAGCTAGAACACCATTCATTATCAATGGTTGGAGAGCCGAGAAGGAAGCCTCCCTTGAGGCGTGTGACTGGCCGCAAAGGCCGTGAGTGGGATGCAGCTTGTGCGATATCGTCGATAAAACGTATGCGTATGGCCTCAAGAAAATGACTATAAATTTCACGGAGAGGCTTACGTGGCAGCGGCATGCCTATTTTGGGACTTAAACATGAAGGACATGGCTTGGGTAGCAGAGAGCAAGCAGGAGAGCAAGGATATAGATCGTCAAAGGTAAAGTAGGACGGCTGGGCAACTATGGAGTGGGGTTAGGGTTAGGCACGATATAGTACAACAGGCCTACCTGCGAGGCCGTCTAGCTGGAGATGGGCGAGCCTTTGTGTGGCATCGTGAATGCCATCGATGCCGGTTACGACAAAGACATAGATGCAAGAGCTGTGGCCGATATGGACGCTAGCAAGAAGAGAGCCGAGGAGGGTATTGTGAGGAAGCAGCTGTATACGGGCACGATCGAGGAGCTGGTGGTTGTTGGAGTCTGACGTTGGAGCAAAACGTGCATAGACGACAGCAAAGGGGGCGGGGATGCTGAGCTCGGCGGCGAGGAGGGAGTCCGCCTGGTGGAGGAGCATGAGATGTCGGGATTTACCGAGGGACTGTTGGTTTTCACTCAACTGCCATGGCCTCACGTCCGCCCACCCGTTCGCCCCTCCCTCGCCAGGTCAACACCCAGACCGCCGTCCTCGACACCCACCTCGGCCGCGTCCTCTGCATCGCCGACATTCGTGGCCATCTCTCTGCTCTCAACGGCTTTGCCCGCGAGCACAATGCAGTCGCCATCATACACACCGGCGACTTTGGCTTCTTTGGTACGTGTATTGTTTTGTTCCACAGTGCCGCTCACATCCCACAGACGCTGGCAGCTTTGAAGCAAACGGCATAAATGACCGCACTCTTCGTCACCTCGCATCATACACTCCCTTCATTTCATCAGCACAGCGTGAAGACCTCAACCTCCAGCCAATAGAGACTCTCCGTAGCGTCGTCAACATCTCCCTGCTCTCTGAGTTTCCCCTTCTCCTTTCTGGTCAAATCAAGCTTCACATCCCAGTCTACACCGTCTGGGGTGCATGCGAGGATGTACGCATCCTTGAAAAGTTCCGCCAGGGCACCTACGCCATTGACAACCTTCATGTCCTCGACGAAGCAACTACCCGCTGCATCGAGCTCGGCGGCGTTAAACTGCGTCTCCTTGGTCTGGGTGGTGCACTCGTCCCCCACAAGATGTTCGATAATGGTGACGGCCACGCGACCATTGCAGGCGGTCAGGGCACCATGTGGACAACTGCCCTACAGATTGGTGAGCTAGTAGACACCGCGCAACGCGTCTATGATAACACGGAGACACGTGTGCTTGTCACACATGCTAGTCCTGGTCGTGAGGGCATTATTGCCCAGCTCGCTCTCGTTGTCAAAGCAGACATCACGATCTCTGCCGGTCTACACTTCCGCTATGCAACCTCGTACAATGAGTTCAGTGTACAGGGTGACTATGAAGGTTTTCGTCACAAAATTGTGGTTGGCAAACAAGGTTTTGATAGGGTTTGGGAGTCTGTCAGACCTCAGGTCGAGGCTGTCATGGATGACCATCAAAAGGTCCTCATGGACAAGGCGTTGAGTGTCATTGAGCGAGTTCCTCCCCCGCCATCCCCGTCGGCAAACGAAGAGCCTGCGTGGAAGAACTGTTGGAATTGGAATCTTTGCGATGCCGCCTATGGATCACTTGTACTGGACATTAAGGATGGTAGGATCAGTGCTGATCTCAAGAGCCAGGGTGCGTCTCGTAATACTGTCTAAATGAGTCTCTCATTGACTATCATCTAGGCTTTAACTTTGCATATAGGCACACCGCCACGACGGTGCAGACACCCAGCCAATCCAACGCTACGCTTCCGCCGTCCAATATGAGCCAAGCTCCGACAACGGCGCCAACACCCGCACCCGTGGCTGCTCCTGATGCAACACGAAGCACATCCCCCCCTGCTGCGGCTCCTATGGAGAAAGGAAGTCCCACCAACAAGGTCAATGGTGCCAATGCAGCTGAGAAGACAGAACGTGAAAAGGCTAAGAAAAAGGAAAAGAAGGAGCGGAAGGAGCGAGAGAGGGCGGAGAAGGAGAAGGAGAAGAAAGACGAAAAAGAGGGCGGTACGCCACAGAACACGAATACATCTGCCTTGCCTGAGAGCGGCTCGGGTGCAACTGTGTCGTCAGATATGGGACCCAAGTCTCCTGTGACGGAGTCTGGGAGCTCGGGCATGCGCACGCCCAAGACGGGCAAGCCGCCGAGACATCCTTGGACGATTTTTATGCGTATGCCGACTGGCTTCAGTACGACGGATGCGGAGGTGAAGGAGTTCTTTGGGGAAGCGCGTGATAAGGTGAGCGCCCTCCAGATGCATATACAGACCAGTGTTAAAGATGGTGTAGATCATGAAGATTCATTGGCCGGCGGCACACCCGCATTTCCCGCATCGTGCTAAGATTGCGTATGTGGATTTTGAGGACGAGGAGTCGATGAAGATGGGGCTGGAGAAACATGCTGAGGTGCGTTTGTTCTGGTGTTATGACTTTGTTATGATGCTGATCAGTTAAATGCAGAAACTCCATGATATTGTTCCTCAAGTCGTGCAAGCGACGGATAAGGAGACGAGAGAAGGCGCGGGGCGTGGCACAATGAGAGGAAGGGGCAGGGGTGGGGGTGCATACGCAGCGAGAGGGTTTGCAGCAGCGGGGTTGACTCGAGGAGGATTCAAAGGCGGTAATGGGGGCAGCACGGGGGATGCGGCAGCTGTGACTCAGACTTCGAATGCGGTCCCTGCCCCTGCCCCTGCCCCTGCTGCAGCTCCTGAGACGTGAACGAGTTGGCGCTCGCTAATGTGCGTTGAACGAACATTCCCTCATTCACTACGTATACATTGCAATTCCGTTCGTACAAAAACCCCTCGCGCTCCCCAGTCCAAGTTGCTTTCCATCGTCCACTGTTACTCACCGGATACCATTGCTAAACCACTCCGTCGTCCCTCCCCTAATTGATACTTTTTATGTTATTTTCTTCCGTGTCAGCCTACAAGCCTTTACCCCTTCATCCTACCTACCCACGCGTGCGCATGCAGAAAATTTTCTCTTTAAGACCCACATACCATATCGTCACCTGGTTATTAGTTGGTTACTAGGTTTTTGTGGTCCCCGCCTTCCTTTTCCAATGCTTGAGATCATCTCTTATGTTCGGCTGTGGGCTGTTTTTGGCTGTGTCCGGGCAATCGAGGGACGAGTATGGTCAACAATGGTTTGACACATGTACCTCAATAGTCCGATGTCCAGCGTAAGGAAACATTCGGTAATTGGTGTGGCGCATAATAGATGTATTCACAAAGTTTGCTGAATAGGATTGGTACCTCGAGGCAGTTGGTGAAATTACAGACGAAGCAGTGGCAGAGATTGAAGTTCTTAAGGACAATTAACATATGATTTTCGTTGTTCCGGCGTCTACATGTCGGACGCGATCGGAATGGGTTATTCGAAACGCGAACGTGACGGTGTGAGAGTGATGTAATACCTGGGGAGATGGGTGATAAAATCTCGGATTGTCTGATAACAACGTCTACAAATTCTCTCAACGCTACATCATGGGTGTCCTCGATATTGTTCCTGTACGTCGACGTCGAGTACCGCTCCGCTGCATCGAAACGCTGACGATGATCAAAGACTGGCGTGCTCACCGGCGATAACGTGAGGAAGCTCTTTGAGTACGCGAAGGAGAACAACGTATGTTAATATATCCTTCTTGTGACATCGCATTGAGCTAATCTTCTTTCAAAGTTTGCCATCCCTGTAAGTTGAAGAACTTCTTTGCATATCGGTTTTATCTCAAGTTTTTCTTACAGGCCATCGTAAGTAATAGATGTCGTCGGAGTTTGCACGCGATCGACTTATACTTTGCAACAGAACGTCACTTCTTCCTCGACAGCAAATGCCGTCCTTGAGGCTGCCAGGTGAGTGATATAAGGGCTCCTATTGTGACGGTCCTCAGTTTGTATCTAGGGACGCCAAGTCGCCGATCATCCTCCAGGTTTCTCAAGGAGGTGCTGCCTACTTTGTAGGTAAGGGAGTTGCCAACGACAAGCAACAAGCCTCTATTGCCGGCGCGATTGCCGCCGCGCACCATATCCGCATCGCCGCCAAAGTCTATGGTGTTCCCGTTGTCCTTCACAGCGACCACTGTGCGCACAAACTGCTTCCGTGGTTCGATGGCATGCTCGATGCCGATGAAGAGTATTTCAAACAGCACGGCGAGCCTCTCTTCTCTTCACACATGCTTGATCTCTCGGAGGAGTCCAAGGAGCAGAATATCGCCACTTGTGTCAAATACTTCAAGCGTATGGCCCCTCTTGGTCTCTGGCTTGAGATGGAGATCGGTATCACTGGTGGTGAGGAAGATGGTGTCGACAACACTGGTGTAGACAACGCCGCCCTCTACACACAACCAGAGGACGTCTATGACGTTCACGCTGCGCTGAGCGCCATCAGCCCCAACTTTAGCATCGCCGCTGCCTTTGGCAACGTCCATGGCGTTTACAAGCCCGGAAATGTCAGGCTCCAGCCTGCGCTTCTCGGAAAGCACCAGGCCTTTACCAGCCAAAAGCTTGGTGGTAAGCAAGAGAAGCCATTGTGAGTACCGATGTAAAACTGTGGGGAGCGCTTTGATCGAGGTTTTCCTATCCAGGTTCCTGGTCTTCCACGGTGGATCTGGATCCACTAAGGAGGAGATCACCACTGCCGTTCACAACGGTGTAGTCAAGATGAACGTTGATACTGATACCCAGTTTGCGTATCTCTGTGGCATTCGTGACTTCATTTTGAACAAGAAGGATTACTTGCTCCAGCAAGTTGGTAACCCCGAAGGAGCCGACAAGCCCAACAAGAAGGTATGTGAATGTCTTATCCCGCCGGATATCCGCTGACTTCTATTTGCAGTACTACGATCCCCGTGTCTGGGTACGTGAGGGTGAGAAGACACTCGTTGAGCGTGCCAAAATAGCGTGTGGGGATCTCGGTAACCTCGGTGTGTCCAATGTTTTTCAGTGCTGCTTTCACTGATCCCGCTTTATCTCACAGCTCGCCTCTAAGACCAAGTGAAGAATTAGCAGAAGTATTATGTATCAGACTTGTAATAAAGTAACAATGTTTTATTATTCCTGGGTAAATCTAGTCCTGATACAAGTCCGGAATGTCGCTTGGCTTCATCTTTTTGGGTTTTGGGCCCTTGTGCACTACGAATTTTCCTTTGGTAGGGGCGCCTTGCTTCTCCAGAAACACGGACAATTTGGCCGAGTTGGGCTTGTATTCTCGTTCTCTCCATTCCTTGGCCTCGCCCACGAGCATCTTGATCAGCCGCGCTGCGCGTTTATGTAATTCGTCCACAGTAAGTGGTTCTGGTCCGTCCTGTTGAGCCTCCACTTGCGTAGCTGCCTTGGCTGAAGCTATAAGCTCGACACGTATGCCTTTAGCAAGTTCTTTACGCATCCTGCGTGCCACGTTGTTCAGATCCGTAAGTGTGCTATCTGAATATACGACAAATTTCTTGCCGGATGACTCTGGTTGCGAGTTTGTGACAGCGGTATCAGCTGCGACCTCTGCCGTTTCAGTTCCGTCTAGGTGAACGACGAGCACACCCTGAGAAGGGCGCAATTCGCGTTCTTTCCATTCCTTAGACACGTCCTTCAAGCTCTCGATAGCCTCAGATGCGCGTTCATGCATCGCGGCCGGGTCGAGCCTCTGCTGTCGAGATTTGCGCGCAAAGACGAGATCGACGCGAGCACCACGCATGAGATCTTCGCGAACCTTGTTTATCTTATGAGCGAGATCCGCAGGCGCAGATGCCCAACTGAGCTGGACTTCCTTGTGCACGTTTTGTCGAGCGACCTCGCGTGCTCGGGACTCTGCTTCAGCGGCGCGTGTTTTTTCGGCATAGCGGTTGTAGATTCTGACGATAGGCTCGGGCTTATCGGTCACGAGCTCTAGGTAGTGTGAACGCAAGTCTAGAGTGCGGAGGACAGACTTGAGTGGTTGTAACTCGTTGAGTCTGCCTGTCTCTGGATCGACAAGACGAACGAAGCGGTGTGGGATGGCGAGATCACGGAAGGGTTCTGTTTTTTTAGCCTTTGCTGCTTCGGAAGATGCTTTCGCGGCCTGCGCAGTTTTTACGGGTGATCTTGTTTGTGGTGCAGCAGAGGTAAGTAGACGTGTGTGAGGACGCCGGAGAAAAGAAATTGCAGCGGAGCGGAATGCAATCATGTCAAGTTGCGTGACACTGTGACAACGTCCCACAACAGCCGTGACTACTCCGTGACTCTTCGCCTCACGTCACAAGTTGCCATTTTCATCAGAAAAGTTCCCACAGGTTCTTGCCATGCACCATCTGCTCTTTGTCGCCGTCCTAGCCGTCCTCGCCATCGTCAGTCATGCGCAGACTGCCACTGTCCAAGACATGTAGGTCTGCGTGCTCTCTCAGATGCTCCTTTGCTGATTTCGCTTAGCAACGGTAATACCATCGTTGAAGTCATTACCTCCGACCTTCTTGGCGTCCCTGTCACTTCCACGATGTACGTCCATTAATCGCTTGATTCCTTCGCAAACTCACATCTTCAAGCCGAACCATTACTGCTGCTGCTCTGACCGCTACTGACGTCACGACCATCTCGACAACGACACCAACGACGACATTAACGACGACATCGACAACCACTACTGCGGATCAGGTGGAACAAGGACCAGTCGGTCAGCCCGCAGCCACGACATTCGTCCCGGGCGGTCCAACACCATTCACCTATACCACCATCATAGATGGAGTCACCTCTGTCGTTCAAGACATCTTCACACCTACAAACCCTGTTCCCCAGCAGCCCATCATTAGTGAGACTGGGACCATCTGGGATTATAGCTCTTGGCTGGCCATCTACGGACCGAGTACAACAGCAAGCGCTGGTGTCAATGGCGCGGCCGGTGGTCCGCTCGCATTCGCATTCGTCTCCACCTTCGTTCTCGGCTTTGCCGTGGGCGTGGGGCTTGTGCTGTATTAACTGGCCTGAGGACGCCATAGGCTATAGATTACCCTTGGACACCCTACGATAATCTACACCCACATTCAATGGAATGTACTAGAACGATGCATAGATATGGACAACTGCTTTGACCTTGTACCGTGTAATTATTCCTATTCTCATGTATATCCTACTTCCGCCTTTCGTTGCCGTTCTCCGTCTAAAATATATATCCTGTGATTGCGCATCATGTACATGTTTGATATGGACGTGGTGACAATGGCCGCTGTATACATCTCGCATCAAGTTCTACATCCAAGGTCAATGTATGTGTTCACGACCAATACAGTTAACTCCTCATCTATTGATGGGAACGACCAGTAATCTCATCACTTTAGCTTGGTGAACATTTCTTTCGAAAGTTCTAGTGTCGATATCTCTGCTTCAAGAGTTTTGCGCTGGGAACAGAATCAGCACTAGAACCTGTCCAGCAGGAGTTACACACCTTTTCTTCGTTAGCAAGACGCACGTTTTCGGGTACAGTCTCTGCATAATCCGCCTGCGATTCCACCTTGACGACCTTTTGCAGATTTAACCGCGCAAGGTCAAGCTTCTTATCGCATTTGGCAATCTCGACATCCAAATCGACGAGTCCCTTGTAAAGAAAAAAGATTCATATCGAATGTAAGAGAATCAAGAACCGAACGAATTTACCCGAACAAGTGTGTGAACGGCGATTGATGGTGTTACAACAGCACCGCCGCATCCATCTGGGATCTCGCTCAGGTCGCGAACAACTTTGGCAGATTTACATCCTTTCGTCAGAGCAACGATCGTAGGTAACTGCGACTCGAAAAGCGTGGCCTCTTCGTCATTTTGGATATTCAGGAAGACTATGCAGAACCATGAACGTTCTGCCTCAACGCAGAGTTTGTGAAGCACGTACACTGGATCTCAGTTTGCAAATTGTATGACGCAGCCAACGAGCGGCCAGTCTTGAGAGCAGAGAACACGAGATCAAAGCTCTTGTCAGCGGCCTCAAATACAAAGGCGGTATCCTGCGAGATCGAGCATGTTAGTCGCATGATGGCGTGTATAGCCAACGTTACGAACGTGTACAGGGAAAGCAGACACCATGATTGATGGTGTAGAATCGTTTGGCCGCCTTGGCAGACGTTGCCATAGCTCCTCCGTCACGAAAGGCATGAAAGGATGGAGTAACCTCAAACCATGATCAAGGCATGTGTATAGAGTTTGCTGAGCCGATTTTCTCGTCTCGATGGGCGCCGACTCGTCCGTCATGGGTTTCATTGCTTCCTATTAAAGCATTTCAAGTGAGCGGATTGAAGAGAGCTACCCGGACTGATGTAAGCCTTACGATGTAGACATCGCAGAGCTCGTAGAGCCAGAAATTGTACGCCGACGTGGTCGCATTCATGAAATTCCGCTCTGCGAGCTGCGTGTTGATCTCGGCCGCGGCAATGTTCAGTTTATGCAGAATCCATTTCTCCACAAGGCTCTCTTTACCAGTAGGCTACAACACTCGTGAGTTTGGAGAATCAAGAGTAGATGAGAAACGCCTATGCCTTTGACGTTGGTTCCGGCACGAACGATTCATCCAACTTGAGCATGGCAAACTTTGTAGCATTAAAGATCTTGTTGCAGAACTTGCGATATCCTTCCACGCGCAGGATTTCCAAGTTGATGTCGCGCCCTGTAGCGAATCATCAGCACGACCGGGATCCCAAAATCAAACAACCAACCTCCGCCGGAATATGCACAAAGCGCAAAGCGCAATGCATCCGTTCCACATTGAGGTATGCCCTTTGGAAAGTCCTTCTTCTGTCCCGCTGTCGCTTTAGCAATCTCCTTCTCGTCCAGGTTGCCCTCCCGGAGCTTTGCATGCAGATTCTCAAGAGTTTGGCCTTGAATGACGTCGATGGGGTCAATGACGTTCCCGAGGGACTTGCTCATCTTGCGACCATGGGCGTCACGGATCATGGCGTGGCAGTAAACCTCTTTGAACGGCATTTGCCCCGTGAGCTTGATACCTAGAAGCACCATGCGGGCTACCCAGAAGAAAAGAATGTCCCATCCGGTCTCGAGGAGCGATGCGGGATAGAATCTTTGGAAATCAGAGGTCTAGTACGAGTGTTCGTCAGGAGGAGCAGGGTATGTAGTGTGGAGATGCGTACATTATCGGGCCAGCCCATGATAGAGAAGGGCCAGAGGCCAGATGAGAACCAGGTATCAAGTACATCTTCGTCCTGCTCTAGCGTAAACTTTCGTCCTGCAGCCAACGCTTCCGCGCGCTGCTGAGCTTCTTCCGCTGTGCGTCCCACAACCCAATTTTTACCGTCGTTGATCTTGGTAAAAGTCAATCTAGCGGTTCACCAGCAACACAAACGAATCATACATCCTGATCGGCCCCTTCGATCCTGACGAAATAGGCAGGACACCGATGTCCCCACCAGAGCTGACGGGAAATGCACCAGTCCTGGATACCTTCTAGCCATCTGTACCACTCGTTCTCGGACTGCTTTGGCTGGATCAACAGCTCGCCTGCTCGTGTGCGCTGCAGATCGTTGAGCTTGTCGTGCATAGCCAAGTCGGAATCTGATCACCTTCATTGCCTCTTCTGCGAGGGGCTTGCAGTTCACCCACCACTGGGGCTTGAGGACGGGTTCGATGAGGTCGCCGGATTTACTGCCAGGGACACGATCAGCTACTTTTATCACAGGCGCATTTCACACTTGCCTGCAAATCGGGATCTGCATGGGATTGTCCTTGGTCTCGACGAAGTATCCCCTTTCCTTCAACAGCTTGACAACCTCCACACGCGCATGGAACCGTTTCATTCCCTGCTCGACTCGTCAGTATCCCGGCAGTCCCGTCCCAATTGACGCACGCACCTTGAAATGCTCGCCAGCATTGGCGTTGAAGGTTCCGTCATCGTTCAGGATGTTGATAAATTCCAGATTATGCCGCATCCCGACTTCATAATCATTCGGGTCGTGCGCAGGCGTGATCTTGACGGCGCCGGTGCCGAACTCCATGTCGACGATTATAGAGTCGGTGACGATGGGGAGGCGTCGGTCGAGGAAGGGGTGCACAGCGAATTTGCCGTGCAGATGCTGGAGAGTCGAGGTCAGCTGGGTAGTAGATCGACGTTGGAACGGCGCACGCACCTTGTAGCGAGGATCATCAGGATGGACGGCGATCGCGGTATCGCCGAGCATGGTCTCTGGACGCGTCGTCGCCACGACGATGCGTTCATCTAGCGGAATGTCAAGAGTCGTCGAGCGCAAAGCAAAGACGCCTGCCTACCTGAGCCCTCGATCACATACGCAAAGCTCGTGATGACGCCAAACTCGAACTTTTCCTTGATGTCGTATCCGGGCACGTTGAGCAGCGTCCTTCCCGTCAGCTGCTTTTGTTCCACCTTATTCTCGCCATCAACTACGCGTCAGGTTCTGCATGCGGACGAGACGCACCTCGAGGTTGGAAAGGGTGGTGTTGAGCTTTACACACCAATTGACGAGACGGTTCGCACGGTAGATGATGCCTTCTTCATGGAGCCTGCAGAAAGTCTCGATGACGGCTTTCGAGAGGGTCTACAATCGATGAGCGTAAGAGTCCAACAACAAGTCTTCTGGCACACCTCGTTCATAGTAAACGCCACGCGGTCCCAGTCATAGCTCCCCCCGAGCCTATGCAGCTGATTCGTGATTTTCGCCTGATACCTGCGCTGTACGATGAAATCTCCCTCGCACCCCAAAGAGAAGCAGCGTACTCGTCTTTCCACTCCCTGACCGTATCCACAAACTTTTCGCGGCCGAGATCATGCCGCGTGAGCCCAGACGTCTTGTACAGGCGCTTCTCAACCACGCTCTGCGTCGAGATACCCGCATGGTCGAACCCCGGCGCGAACAGCGTCTCCCGCCCGAGCATGCGGTTCCTGCCGCCTCTCAGCACGCAGCCACGCAGCCACGCAAACACAACACAGAGAACACGCACCAGCGCACCAGCGCGTCCTGGATCGCAGTCGTCAGCCCGTGCCCGATGTGCAGGCTGCCCGTGACGTTCGGCGGGGGCGCAGGCACGACAAACACGCCGCGCGCGGCGGCGTCCCCGCGCGGGAGGTACCGCGCCGCCGCCTCGGGCTTGAAGAAGCCCTGCGCGCACCACCAGTCGTACCACGCCGCCTCGATCGCGAGCGGGTTGTACCCCGCCGCCATCGGCTGCGCCATGTCTGTGCAAACGCGAAACGCAAACAAAGGCGCGTCAGTCAGTAGCGAGCCGCAGGACGTGCGCGCGCGCGCGCGGCGCACCCACCCTTCTTCGCGCCCTTGGGCGTCGTGTTCACGAACGGGGACGGGGCGTCCCCCGCGTCGGTGTCCTTCTTTGCCTTTTCGGCTTTGGCCTTCTTCTCGGCGGCGCCCGGCGCGGCTTTGGCGGCCTTTGCGGCGAGCTTGGCCTCCTTCTCGAGTCTCTTGGCCTCCTTTTTCGCTGTGTAGGATGAGTGTGTGCGGGCAGGACGAGGGCAGAGGGCGCACCGGCGCTCTTGGTCGTGGGGGGCGGGAGCGGGGGAGCAGCTGGTGCGGACATGAGGGTTCTGCGGTAGATCAGGCGGCAGCGATAGACGGAGGGCAAGAGACGATATCGATTCATGCGATTTCCGTGACTCGCTGCTTCGGCTATGTCCGTCGACAAAATTTGTCATCTCGATCTAATCTACCGACGCGATCTCTCTACGCAACATGCCTGCTCCGCCTCGACCGAACGACAGTCCCCGATCTCTCCAACGACGCCTTCAAACTCTTGATCGTCTGCACAATCTCCCCTGCAGGCGATCAGCACACCCAGGCAGCACACCCAAGCTGAACACGCACCCGCAAGCCTCGGGCTCTCCGCCTCAAAATCATACCTCTTGCTCGCGCCCCCGCGGTTCAGCACGAGCCGGAACACGGACGACGTCTTTGCAGACTGCTGGCAGTCCACGATGCTCTTGATATGGTACGACGACGTCTTGCCGCTGTCAAACACCACCTTCATCGCCTTGTGTGTCGAGGGCATGATCTGCGCGCGCGTCAGCAAGAGCTGGAAAGACAAGGACGCGCCTACGTGGATGTAGACGCCGTCGATGGCGAGCGTTCGTTCCTGCCGCGCGAGCAGCATCGGCGCTTTGCGGAATATTGTAAATTTCTGTACACGGTTAGCGTAGACCCCAGCGTGGGCGTGGCCCGCGCACCTTGTACCCAGCCGCATAGTCGGCCAACGACGACGGGTACTGAATCTCCGGGGTATCCGACATGCGTTTAAATATCGAGGCTACAGCGATCAGCACATGTACCACCGAATATAAATGACATACCATTCGGATCCGTAGTCTTTCCCGTGCCCTTGAGAACGTCCCCGAGCTGCGGGAGCATGCTCCGCTTCACAAGCAGCAGCTCGCGCTTGCCCTGCAAGCTCGCGACCGTCCTGTCGAGCGGGATCAAAATGTTCATATCCGCGACAACGAGCGCATAGTCGTTCGGATTCGCGAGCTTGCGCTTGCGGCACACGAGCTCGAGGGCTTCCTGCATGTACATGCCGGCAGACCTACACGGGGCGTTTGCTCAGCTGGAGACGGCGGTCGGCATGGTACGTACACGGGGATCGTCGTCGAGATGTGCACTGTATCGGCGGTATCGGCGACGCGGATGCGCAGGAATATCGGCGGGCCTTGGCTCGACGAGGGTCCGAGCGACGTTGACAATGGCACTGAGCCTAGAGTCGATCCGAGGATGGCGCTGCTGGATGCACCGAGACTCTGGGTGGGAAGAGTGAGCTTTTCTGCCTTTTTGGTCACGCGTGATGGATGTCGCTGGATCTTGGAGTCGAGGAGCTGGTTTTGTTGTGCTGTCTGGGGTGAGGCGGTGATGTGATAGAAGTAGACTTGGGTACCTTGGGCAGGTGTGGCCTCCAGCACGGCATACGCATCGGCGTTGAACTTTGTAATTTTGCCCATGCGATCGGGTGCTGTGTTAAAGGTCAGGGACTGGGATCAAGGACTGACAAGACTTGCGTGGAAAATCGTCGTCTACTTCTCCGTCTTCTTCTGCGATGCGGAGAATCCATCCTACGGCCGAGACCTTGGTCTCCCAGCTGGGGTCGGACTCGCCAGAGAGACCCTGGTCAAGACGCGGCTGCCATCCTTCGGACCAGTAGGTCCAGAGAGAGAAACCAATGACCTCTTCGACGGTGGCGTCCTTGCGCACGTTGAGCTCCATGGGTTTTCCCTTTGGACTTGTGGCGTGGGGGAAATAGACAATGACGTCGTCGGAAGCGCTCTCGCCACGGCCGGATACTGCGGCGTACATTTCGGAGAAGGGGTTTGAAGAGGCATCGGCAGAGGCGAGGAGGGACGAGAGGGCGGATTTGAGGGGTTTGATTGGGGGCACCTTTTTCTTTGCAAAGAGGGTGTCGACGGCAGGCTTGCGCGGGGGAGAGACAATGTCAAAGGTGCCGGCGAGGGGATCGACGACGCGGGGAGGGGGAGAGGACTTTTGGTCTTCGCAGACTGGACTGAGACGGGAGGCTGCGCGGGGGCGGAGGTGTGGCCAGTCGGAGGACATGGGGTCTGGCTGTGCACTGTGATGATGAGCAGTGGTTCGCGAAGAGTGGGTGCGCTTACAAGTCGAATTCGTCGCCGTCGTCCATGCTGCCGTCGTCAAAGACGCCGTCAGAGGAGGAATCGTCGGGGACGTCGTCTGACGAGTCAGAGTCGAGGGCCTGGGGCGGGGCGGCTGGGGCGCGGGCGGCCATCCTTGCGCGCCTGCGCTTTTCCATCTCTTTGGCGCCCTTGAAGTTTGGGATGAACACGGCGGGGCCCTTGAGGGACGCGGGCTCGACGGCGTTGTCGCGCGACGAGAGGGACGTGACGGGCATGGAGCTGGACACGACGTTCTGGACGGGGGCGTTGGGAGAGACAAAGTTCTGGACGGGGGCGTCGGGGTGTCCGTCGTCGGTGGTGCGTCGTCCCTGGATGCGCCCGTCGTCGGTGGTGCGTCGTCCATCAATGCGCATGCCGAGGGCGCCAGAGCGCGTGCCCATGATGGTCTGGGTGTGCTTGAGGCGGGCGCCGGGGTGGTGGTCGTCGTCGGTGAGCTGGGGGCTGGCGGGCATGTTGAGCTGGGGCCATCGGTCGGTGTCTGCGAGGGACGCGGCGACGATGAAGGGGTTGGCAGGGTAGGCGGGGTCGAGGGAGATGAGGCGCGGGCCGTAAATGTCGTCGACGCCGCGGAGATACGAGAGGCGGAGCTGGTGGATGCGGTAGCTGGTGTCGTTGATAAGGGACATGGGGAGGGGATGGGTGTCACGTGCGGTGGTCCACGGTCCACATCACGCCGTCACGACGTCACACCCCGCCCCCGCTCTTTTTTCAATGCGCCCGCTGCTTCGCCCTGCAACGCGCTTTGGGCGCACGCCCGAGATTCGGCGGCATCTGCGCAAGGACCGGCGGACGCAGCTGCCGGTCCCGCAGACGAGGATCGTGACGCGCGAGTATGCGCCGAGCCGGTTCGAGGACCACTACCACGTCTCGCTCGCGGACGACGCCATGTACATGACGTACGTCCACGAGCCGCACGCGCGCCCGCCGCCGCGCCAGGTCCGCCTCACGTTTGACCCCGCCGACCCGTACACCAAGCACCGCCACAACCCCCCCGTCGGCGGCTCCCAGCTCGGCAAGAAGCCGCCGCCGCCGTCGCGCCCCGACAACGTCGTCCGCCTCGAGAAAATCTCGATCCACACCATGCAAAAGGACGTTCTCCAGAGCAAACACAACCTCCTCGGGCCCCTCATGGCCCTCCGCGCCATCACCGGCGAGTCCTGCCGCGCCGGCGGCCGCCACGCCGTCGACGGCATCCAGGTCGTGCGCGGCAAAAAGGCCGTCGGCGGGTGGATCCGCCCCGGCGTCCCCGTCGGCGCAAAGGTCGACCTCAAGGGCCCCGCCATGTACGACTTTCTCGCGTCCCTCGTCGAGTTTGTCCTCCCGCGCATCCGCGACTTTGGCGGCGTCGTCCTCCCCCCCGAGTCCGCCTCCCCCAACTCCCCCAGCGCCGTCTCCGGCGTCGTCTCCTTTGGCCTCCCCCCCGCCGCCATGGCCCTCTTTCCCCAGATCGAGGTCAACCAGGACGCCTACCCCAAGCTCTACGGCATGCACCTCCACTTTGTCACAAACGCCACCGGCCTCGGCGCACAGAACAGGGCCCGCGCGCTGCTGTCGGGCTTCCAGATTCCGTTTTTACGCAAGTAGTCTACCATGTACATAGTATAAAACGGATCAAACATCCTTGATCTTGATTTTCATGTCCTGCCCGCCCGGCGCCCTCGAACGCCTCAAGCAAGAGCTCGCCGACGCCGGCGTCTCTGTCGACGACGACGCCCTGCTCTTGCGGTGTGTGCTCCGCCGCCGTCCGTGCCCGCCTCTGACGTCCCCAGCTTTCTCCGCGCGCGCAAGTTTGACGTCGCCAAGGCAAAGGAAATGTTCCTAGCCGCCGAGCAGTGGAGGCAGGAAAACGGCGTTGATACAATCATCGAGTACGTACCCACGCCGTCGTCTGCCATCTGATGCCATCCCCGTTCCAGCGACTTTGACTTTAGCGAGCGCGAAGAGGTGAGCAAGTACTATCCCCAGTACTACCACAAGATGGACAAGGTGCGCCGCCCCATCCACCATCGCGCCCGCTCACCCCCCCCAGGACGGCCGCCCCATCTACATCGAGCGTCTCGGCTTCCTCGACCTCGACGCCCTCTACAAGGCAACCACCCAGGACCGCCTCCTCAAGCGCTTTGTCCAGGAGTATGAAAAATTCGCAAAGTTCCGCGTCCCCGCATGCGCCGCCGCCGTCGGCCACCCCGTCGAGACCTCGTGCACCATCCTCGACCTCCAGAACGTCTCCCTCACCAGCTTCTACCGCGTCAAGGACTATGTCCTCCAGGCGTCCTCCATCGGCCAGGACAGGTACCCCGAGCGCATGGGCAAGTTTTACATCATCAACGCCCCCTGGGCCTTTTCCGCCGTCTGGAAGGTCATCAAGCCCTGGCTCGACGACGTCACCGTCGCAAAGGTCGACATCCTCGGCAGCAGCTACAAGCACACCCTCCTCGCACAGATACCCGCCGAGAACCTCCCCGTCGCGTTCGGCGGCACATGCGCCTGCCCCGGCCCCGGCGGCTGCGCGCTCAGCGACGCCGGCCCGTGGAACGTAAAGCCCGCGTAGAGTACTTGTGATACCATAGACGTAATAATACACAGCACGTTCTTTGATCCACAACCACCACCACCACCATGTCAGATATCACCTCCCGTCCCCTCCCGGGCAGGCTCGGCAACCTCACCGACGAGCAGCAGCACATCCTCGCCGCGTTCAGGGAGCAGCTCGTCGCAGAGGGCATCTTTGTCCCCGAGAGGATGGACGATCCGTTTTTGCTCAGGTTCGCCGCGGTGCCGCCGTGTCTCGCTGCGATGCTGACGATCCCCCCCGCAGATTCCTCAGGGCACGCAAGTTTGACCTCGCCAAGGCCATGGCGATGCTCAGGGAGGCAGAGGAATGGAGAAAGGCCGACGGCGTCAACGATATCCTCGAGTCTGTGCACACGTCCCCCCGCTGATCCCACTGATTGATCTGTCACTCAAGGACCTTTGATTTCAAGGAAAAGGTGGAAGTCGACAAGTGGTACCCCCAGTACTATCACAAAACAGACAAGGTGCGCTCCCCAGTGCTCCATCGCGCCCGCTCACCCCACCCCCCGCAGGACGGCCGGCCGATCTACATCGAGGTCCTCGGCAAGCTCGACATTGAGGAACTCTACAAGGTCACCACGCAGGACCGCCAGATCAGGCGGCTCGTCTGGGAGTACGAGAAATCCGCCAAGGTGCGCTTCCCCGCGTGCACCAAGGCGTTCGGCCACCCCGTCGAGACCTCGTGCACCATCCTCGACCTCGCCAACGTCTCCGTCACAAAGTTCTACCACGTCAAGGACTACGTCTCCCGCGCCTCCCGCATCAGCTCCGACCGCTACCCCGAGACGATGGGCAAATTCTACATCATCAACGCACCCTGGGCCTTTTCCGCCGTCTGGTCCGTCGTCAAGCCCTGGCTCGACCCCGTCACCGTCGCAAAGATCAACATCCTCGGCTCGTCGTACAAGGACGAGCTCTTCAAGCAGATACCGAGCGAGAATCTGCCCCGGCAGTTTGGGGGGACGTGCGACTGCCCCGGGGGCTGCTCGCTGAGCGACGCGGGTCCGTGGAATTAGCATAGATACATAGTATACATCATATCCGTTCGCGGCCCTCCCTAAAGGCCCTCTCGAGCAGTCTGTTGAATCGCTCCTCCCTCTGCACGTGTATCCCGTGCCCTGTCTCCGCCCACTGCACGTACTCTGCTTCGGGCATGGCGGCCTGGAGCGCGAGCGAGTGCGCGGGGAGCACGAGGTTGTCGTCGTCGCCCGTGAGTATCACGACTTTGGGTATCACGCGCGCGATGTCGCGCAGGCGCTCCGGAGAGCAGTGGTGCGTGAGCGCGGCGGCCATCTGGGAGATGTGCCCGACGAACCGCTGCGGCTGCGTGATGGCGACGCGGCGGATAAAGCGCTGGCGGCGCGCGTGAGCGGCGGGCTAGGGCGCGGGGCATGGGCGCACCTCGTTTTGCACTTGGTGGTTCGTGCGCCCGGCGGCGTCGTCGGCGGCTTTGAGCGCGAGCCAGGACGCGGGGAAGAGCATCTTGGAGACGATGCTCGCTTTTTTGGCGGGGTCCTGGACGAACAAGAGTCGCGTGAGAGAAGCGAGTCCGGCCCACTGGAGCCTCTGTCAGTAAGAGCCGGCGGGCGGGGTGGGACGTACCGGGGGCAGGTTGTTCCATGGCTTGCCACCGGGAGTCGTCACGGCGAGGACGAGGGAGGCGATGCGCCTGGGTATCCTCGATGCGAGTTCTGCAGACGATCAGCGCGGTCGACTCGCTCTGCAGCGTAGATACCTTGCGCGATCATCCCCCCGAGGCTGATGCCGACGACGTGCAGCTCGCGTTCCCCGGTCCAGCCGAGATAGTCCAGGAGCGCAATAGCGTCCTCTGCCATCCCAGCAGTACTGTAGACTCGTCAGACATGGCCAATGCGTGCGCGACGCGCTCACGTATAAGGCCCGCGCGGGTACCCCGAGTTCCCGACGCCCCTGTTGTCAAACACGAGGGCGGTGTGCTCCTCAGAGCGCCCAAAGTGCGCGACCTGCGGGCCCCAGGAGCACGAGCTCGAGTTGAGCCCCATGATGAACACGACCTTGTATTTGGTGCCGCGCCCGTGCTGCTCGTAGTACAGCGAGTGGCTCTCGAGGAGCGCGGGGCCCTGCTCGCGCAGCGTCGTGACCGGGCACAGGCCTTTCCTCACGCACGTAGCGGCGTCAAAGGCCGTAGGCAGCTCGCCGTTCGCCATGAGAATGACGCGTGGCTGTGCTTGATGTTGCCTCCTCACCATGGCTGGGACAAGGTCGTCCATGCTTTTCTTCTGCGCATCGGCTTCCACCAGGCTGCGAGCGGGTTTGCTGTAGATCTGCTGGTTATGAATCCCGACTGGGAGAAGAATGCCGTCCCTGACGCTCTCTCAGAGCTCGTACAGAACATTTCAGTATGGTTGTCAGATAATCTCCACAGGCATCCCCGTAATTGAATACAGGCTCTTGGCTTGGGAGATGTCCCGCTGGAACAGCGGAAACTAGACTATGTCCAGCTCGCAAACGACATGCCTCCACGGTCGCAGTCCACGGTACGTCAACCCATCCCCCGCTCGATCCCAATCTCACGCGTCTCAGATCAACAAGGAGATTTCGCGTTTTCTCGCTCAGAACCGGGCGCGCAACAACGCATCCAACCGCGCAGAGTTCGTCTACACCCCCGCGCAGAAGCGCCAGCGGCTCGCTGACGATAACGCCGACATCGGGCCTTCTTGCGCCCGTGTAGATGCCAAGCCGCTGGACAGAGACGTACAGATAAAGTACGACATTGCCAAGAACGAAGAGGGACCGCTGAGTCGTACCATGCACTCGAGCGAAACTCGAGACAGCGGAAAAGGCAAGCAAAAGGCTAAAGAGGAACAGCCGTCTTCTCCTGAGCTGGAGAAAGATTGGACGGCGTCGAAACACCCCGGGATCGACGAGAGGCTGCGGAATATCGAGGCGCATGTAGCCGTTCGTTATGGTAGATGTCGTGTTCTTTACACCCCACCAATTCTCTCTGAAAATCAATTTCCAGTCCCGTCAGCACCCCGGACCCTTCTCGCGCGTCTCAAGTTCCTCGAAGAACATCTTATCCGTTTGGAAAGAGATTATCCGCCATGGGCTGCGCTCCACTTTAATCAGCCCAATCGCGGGGTGCGTTTCTCGTTCAGCCGGCTTTAATCCTCTGATTTTCATATCTTTAGTGGCCACCGCCTCCGCGCCAAACACCCATCATAGTTCCGCCTCACTTGCGGTCTACGGATTCGCCTGTTGCGCAGGATGGGGATAAGACTCTGGGTGAAAAGAAGATGAAGAACACGGGCTCGAGTCTGCACAGGGCCGTGCTCGAGCGACTCGAAGTCAAGCAGGCCATGGCCGACTTGGGCTGACTTGATAGCCTTCAATCAAGAGACACGTATGCGTATCATTGTCCAAGAGTTTATTATAATGTACTTCTACTGCCTCTTCTTCTCATCTGCACTAAACTTGTTCGGCGTCTCGGTCTCTAACGGGCTCTGTATACTCGCCAACGCCCTGAACCCGAACAACAGGATCGGCAAAAGCACAAAAAATACGATGAGCAGTGAGGTAATTAGCCCTGGCGTGAGGAGCTGGTAGCGTTTGAGGATGCCCCCCTGCGCAAGAGTGGTATTTGAGGGCGCAGTCACGGACTCGAAAACCGGCCGCGTGAGTGGTTCGGGGTGTTGGCGAGAGCCATGCTGCGTGGAAAAGGTGGCCGCAGAGGTGCCGGTGTATACAACGAGGTGATTCGGATAATTTGACCAGAAATACTCGAGCTCGTTCGCGAGCTGCGAGGCTATGAGACGAGTTGGAGAATCGTCTGCACATAGAAAGAGTGGGTGACGTACTGTAAAGAGATACTTTATCCCTCCTCGTGCCACCGATCTGGTTCTCAAGCGACGGCAGCCTGATATGTATGATGTTCTTCGAGTCGTGCGTGAAATGACCTGGTACAGCGCCGAGTGTGAGGTCGACGGAATAGAATCCGCAGCGTTCTGCAATGCGTTCGGCGGTGTCGGAGAGGTCGGCGCCTTCTTGCGGTTTGACATACTGGAACTGGCGCTGAGACGTGTACTCTCTTAGAACTTGAACGAATCTCGACGAGGGCGAAAGGGTCCGCAGGTCAGAGGCATGGAGCTATACACAGTCAACTCGGCATTCATCGTCGAGAAAAGCACTCACTCCTTCCTGACCAACAAGAATTACAGCGTCTAGCTTGCAAACATCGTCATTGAGCAAGAGACTCTCAAGCAAAGTCTGCGATTGTGTGGCACTTGAGGACAGATGGTCAAGGGATTTCAGCCTGGACGACAAAGTTCAGAGAGGTTTGGTAAATCGACAATATTGGGCCCTACGGTTTGGAGGACCATGCTAGAAATGGTACGGTCCCAGAATAAGCGAGGGCAAGAGGGCAGAAGGCGGCTGCAGCCAAGACAAGCCTTCCAGCCATCGAAAGTGTCCAAGGGATAATATTGGTGCAACTCGCGTCACAGTAGACCTTTGCCGAAGTGCCGAATCCGAATTTTGTGTTCAGCACTTGGGTTGCAGCTGTCATGATAGATAAAGGCACTTGCGATTTGTTCGTCTTTCCAATCTTTTTTGTCTGTCAAAGTCGTCTCTATCCGGTTTTACAGTCTCAAAGTTGAAGGATCTGTTACGACATTGTCAAGTTCTGGAACGATTCCAAAAAGGAACTGAGTAGCTCCAACACCATGTATCCCTGTTGCCAAATCCTAGCGCCCTCATTTCGCCCGCTGAAGTGGTCGCCCTGCATTGCGTCCAGGGTGATTTAAACCTCACCAGTCGAAGGCGGCCCAATAGTCGGATTGGTTTTAAACCACAGATCCTTTCTCACATCTTTATGCAGGTCATACTTTCGTACTCGGTAATGCCGATCTAACTCTCATCCCATTATTCGCAAACCTAGTAGAACATGAGGCCATCGTCGTTCGTGATAAAATCGTTGTTCAAACATGTCCTGCTCAGAAGGAGACGGCTCATTTTATTTATATTGTTAGAGATCTCAACTAGGGCAAAGTACCCTCTCCGCCCTAATAGACGCGAGCCCTCAACCTACATCAAATAAAATAACCAAAATGACCCACGTAACTAGTTTCCCTCGAGTCCTTTCTCTCATACCGGTTTGAACCATCCCACCACGACCTTTCAGCCCAGATTAGTTGCCTGTCCAGATTTTTCTTATTCGTGTCGTCATTTTGCAGTTGCCGAGTCTACAGCGGCGCGTAGATGAGCATAAACAAATGATAGATGTGTTCTTCAACAGCGTTTCCAAAAACGGGCGTCAAAAAGTTTGTGAACTGAAGTCCTCAACGTCTGGGAAATTTAAATCTCTTCAATCATATGTATTTATGATTACTATACACGGATGCAAACCAAGCTGTATTCCGGAGTGGCCTATAAATCCCTAAAGGATGTCCACGGGCCCAAAATCCGGGAATGTGATATCATAGATGTACGCAAATAGGACGGAGCTAATTGCGAGTTGAGTCGCACAGTGGTAATGGTCATGTGGCATCGTTGTCGCAAGGGATAGGGTGGGGGCTATATGTTAGAGAAATCAAGGAACGTGAGGGCTGCGACATTGCAGGTCGTATAGTGCTGGAGAAAATACAGGTCTGCGAGTTGAAGTGCAGATGGCGATGATTTAAGGATACAGATCACAGATATACCAGACGTGACAGAGATGAAAAAGAGAAGACTTGGAAGGGGGTTATGTTGAGCTCGTTCAGACAATATCCCAGAGTTCTTCAAGGGCGCAGCAGAACTGGATGACAAAATAAGCGGCGGATGAAATCGTGTAACGTTTCACTCGCCTTGCCGCACGCAACACTCGCACTCAGCGCATAGTCGCTAATACTGATTTTTTCGTCGACGTAGGCATCAGCGAAATCATCCTTTCCGCGTGCCATGGCACCAACGAAAACTGCTATATTGTGAGTCGTTGGCAGAGTCGGAAGGTATTGAGAGAGGCGCTGAGTCGGAGCATCACCAGAAAGTGCTAGGCAACTGGTTATGCCATGTCGGTAACGAAACATGCACACTCACTGAGCTTGATGGTATTTGGGGGTAAATGATCAGTGACAGGATTCTATCGTGTAACTTAACAAAGCATCAGATAAATGGAGTTATCAAACGCACTTTGATGACCTTGAGCAGTTTTTCAGGTCCGTTGACTCCTCGGATAGATAGCTTGTGCAGCAGTTGTACTGATTATCGCGATATATAAATGACATTTGCAAATCTCCAGGAAAAAAACCCACCCATCAGCCCGCTGAACCTTTTGAACGTCCTGGGAATACGAACATGAGGGTTGACCTCGATGAGCACACCTTTGGCCGTATGGATATACACCTGCAGCAGTCCAGCCTTGTTGAGAGGTGAGTCCAGAAGCGTCAACAAGCACTATGAAAAGTTGCATGAATTGCTGTACATAACAATACATCGATGGACACGCCGCACCTGGTGAGTGATATCAGGCCTTGCATCAGCAATATCTCGCCCAGTCTTAGCCAAGATGCCCTGATGATCGTCACAATTGAGCAACGTGTATTTCACATCTCCCTCTCCTTTCCCGTTCCTGCCCTTTCCGGATCCTCCGCCAGATATTCTGTATGCCTCGAGGCATGCTTGTTCCAAAATGACATAAAGACGGCGATTGGATGATGCCACACCACCACGGGTGACATGCGCCTGAACAGGCAACATGGAAGGGTTCGCAACTACGGGAACGGGATTATGTGGGTTTGGCTGGACCATTTTCGCACGCGATTTTGAAGTTGGAAGTGGTTTTGTGGGCCGTTCCTTGTTGGGAGCGTTGTTGCGGATGGCAGTAAGTACGGTTGTTGACTGGAGTTGTGTTGTGTCAGAGGCGGAATCGATTTGCATGCCCTGATTTCCGTCAATCTCTCCTTCTCCATCCGGTACCTCAGAGACGCGAGTTGGGCTCAGCTGACGCCTTCGCTGATGTGGACGCTCACCAGGCGTCGATTTAGGGCGAGGTGGGGTCTCTATTGTGTCGGCTTCAGAGAATTTTTTTGGGGTTGGGTGAAGGAGCTGGTCCAAATCCTTTTTATCGAGCGAACCAGAATGGCGACGACGGCGGGCCGGGATCGAGCTATCCATGATCGAATTTTGTGCAATTTCTATGGTAAAAGAGTTAGTCTAACGTGGCCCTGCGCCCCTTTCTGCGCTCAGGCTCTGAATGAGAAGAAAGGAATGAAGATAGAAAGCCTGCGAACTCCAGAACCCACAAGCGCAATGGCAACTCTTGCTTCCAAAAGTTTTCACAACACGTGCTCACACCCGTCCCTGAATCCGGCACAAATCGAATTTCATAACACATCATTGCCTATATATGACTTCATGGAAAAAAACGGATATGTAGTTAAGTATCGTAAAATATTAAACATCCACATCGCCAAGCCATCCCACAATACGCTTAGAAGCACTCTGTGAGTGGAGTCAGTGTTAAGTATGCCTTCATTCGGTAGAGGACAGATAGAAACGTACTGCGGTGAACGATGCCAGGCCCAGACTCGTCGTACTCCTGCTTGGAGCACCAGAGATTTTGGAAGGTGCTGAGCGAAGCCAAGATGGATCCACCGATCCAAACAGAGTATTTCCTCTCAGGGGGCGCAACGATTTTGACCTGATTGAATATCAGTTTCTCTGAATCAATCATTACAAACATTTCGATTGTTGACGGACCTTCATGCTGGCAGGTGACAACGATGTTAACTCCTTCTGCATACGATCAGCAATCCCAGGGAACATAGTGGTTCCGCCAGAAAGAACGACATTTCCGTAGAGGTCACGGCGAATATCGAGATCGCACTTGAAGATGGAGTTGTAGCTTGAGGCGGGGTCAGAGTGATTCAATAGTTACAGATACTGTCAGATACATACGTAGTCTCATGGATACCAGCAGCTTCAAGACCAAGGAAAGCGGGTTGGAAGAGAGCCTCAGGAGCACGGAAACTGCGAAACACGGTTGTTAATTCAAGTTCTAGTATAGAACACTTGGGAGACTGACCGCTCGTTGCCAATAGTGATGACCTGGCCATCGGGTAGCTCGTAGCTCTTCTCAAGAGCAGAGGACTGAGCGGCAGTCTGAAGCTCTTGCTCAAAATCGAGGGCGACGTAACAGAGCTTCTCCTTGATGTCACGAACGATTTCACGCTCAGCGGTGGTTGTGAAGGGATAGCCACGCTCCATCAAGTTCTTGATCAAAAAGTCGGTCAAATCACGCCCGGCAAGATCGAGACGAAGAATGGCGTGTGGAAGAGCGAAACCTTCGTAGATAGGGACGGTGTGTGTGACACCATCACCGGAATCCAACACGATACCAGTTGTACGACCAGAAGCGTAAAGAGAGAGGACAGCCTGGATGGCGACGTAGAAAGCGGGAGCATTGAACGTTTCGAACATAATCTGGGTCATCTTTTCACGGTTGGCTTTGGGGTTGAGGGGAGCTTCTGTCAAAAGGACGGGGTGCTCCTCAGGGGCAACACGGAGCTCATTGTAAAACGTATGATGCCAGATCTTTTCCATATCATCCCAGTTGGTAACGATACCATGCTCGATTGGGTACTTGAGAGTCAAGATACCACGCTTCGATTGGGCCTCGTCACTTGACGGATTTCAACAGACTAGTCGAGGCCTGAAGCGAACCGACTTACCCGACATAAGAGTCCTTTTGACCCATGCCGACCATGACACCCTGGTGACGAGGACGGCCGACGATAGAACTATGACGGATATTAAGATAGGTATGAAGCTGGTGTAATTCATGTGACGTACGGGAAAACGGCACGAGGGGCATCGTCGCCTGCAATATGGATCAGTAATCGTACTTCACACGTCGCGATTTAACATTGTATGTACCAGCAACTAGAAAGTGCATGGGTTAACAGATGAACGCGCCGATGAATCGATAACATACAGCCAGCCTTGCACATGCCAGAACCATTGTCAATAACCTATGTTGTAGACGTAATGAGGGATATGAGCGCATTGACAAGGCGATCGAGACATACGAGCGCTGCGACTTCGTCCTCCATTGTTGATTCTTTAGAGATAGAGAGATGACAGGGCCCTGTTGGGTTGAATAGAACGGTTATATAGTGCTCTACGGAGAATTCTGCTGCGTACTGCGGCGTATTACCTTGGCGTTCTCGTTGTTGGGCGGAGGGGAGATGTCACGTAGGCAAATTCCGAACTCGTTTCACAAAGTACGCTTATCCGATTGCATTAGGGCCGGCCGGCTGCGGAGCACTGCCACTGTCCGTTCTTGTCGATCCATCAAAGAAACAACTTTCATATGGATGATGTCTTGGACAGGTTATGCTCGTGATTATCTCCAATACTTAAGTATCTGAGCTTGTTCCCAGCTCCAGGTAAATTCATCAACATGCCACTTCCTCCCGGGCCGCTATATCTTGCGCATCGTCTGCCTTCTCTCCTCGTTCCTCTGTTTGTAGTCAATCTTCTCAGTCGGCTACTGGCTTCTCGTTTCCATGTCCATCTTCCCACTTGGGCTGTGATCGTCTCTACAGTCTTTGCAATTCCCCTTGGCATTATAATTAAATTTTCCTGTGTCGACTTTATCAATCGCAGGAATGCTGCCGCTCTCGGTGCTGTTCTGCCTCCGCGCGTCAAGGATAATTATCCTTTTGGTCTCGGTCTACTGATTGAGAGCATTAAAAATCTCAAGACTGGGTATCCAGGTTCGCTAGGAATCTCGGGCAGATGACAAGTCTCTCAATTTCCTGTCAGGTGATTTTTTTGACACCCTGGGGGAGAAGTATGGCAATACCTTTAATATCAGAATCCTCTTCGAAGACAGGGTAAGTATTTCCATCTCTTTGTAACCATCCACTTATGTCTGTAGATCTTCACCGTCGAGCCTGAATATATGAAAGCCATATTAGCCTCCCAGTTTGACAATTTTGAAAAAGGTCGGTGTTCTTCTTCCCGGAGGGTGCGATTTCTCATAGTTCGTCCCATCTCGCCAGGGCCCGTGTTCTATCACCAAGTACACTCGTTCCTAGGCACCGGCGTATTTAACTCCGATGGTATGTCAACTTTCATTCGATATGACCTCCAGGGCTTATCCCTCCGGTTCAGGCGATATGTGGAAGTAAGTACAAGACAGGCGGTCATCCATCAGTCCAAATTGAGGAGTTACATACAGATTCCACCGTGCCATGACTCGGCCCTTCTTTAGCAGGGACCGGATCACTCATTTTGACATCTTCGAACGCCATGCTCAGGATGCAATACAGCAACTCAAAGCCAGGCTCAGGGAAGGTTTTCCCGTTGACATACAGGTAAAGTTCGTGTTTTCACTCGTCAAGTCTTTGTTTGACGCTCTTTCCAGGACCTAGCTTCGCGCTTCACTATGGACTCTGCTACCGAATTTCTTTTCGCAAAAGACGTACAATCCCTTGGCGCCGGACTACCTTACCCTTATTACTCATCTCTCGCGCGCTCAACATCCTCCAGGATCCATCCCGCAAACGTCTTCTCCAAAGCATTTGATGAAGCACAACAGGTCCCGGTTTGGTGCGGCTTGGCCCCTGTCAGAATTCTGGAAGGACAAAGTCGCTGAGAAGATGGGGCCCATTTTCGATTTCATCAACCCCATTTTGACCGCGGCTATCTCGAGAAACAAGGAAGCTGGTCATTTCGAAAAGCTTGGGGCCAACGTTGACCGTGAGGTTCAGGATGGAGAGTGTCTGCTTGATCATTTGATCAAATATACGGATGGTACGATTTTGCTCCAAATCATTCTTGTTCACTCATCTTCCATGTAGATCCAATTGTCTTGCGTGACGAGACACTCAATATCTTGCTTGCAGGAAGAGACACTGTACGTCGTTTATCAGGTTCTCATTGCCGGGCCTCAGTAAAATATGATGATAGACCACCAATTCAATTTCTTATGCGATTTATATGCTTGCTAAGCACCCGAACGTTCTCAGTCGCCTCCGAAATGAAATTTTGTCCAAAGTCGGCAGTTCTAGACGGCCTACATATGATGATATGAAGGAGATGAAATATCTACGCGCTGTTATCAACGGTAGGTTTCAGATTCAACTTGGGAATGCAAGCACTCAAATCCTGTCATGTAGAAACTCTAAGACTATATCCTGCTGTGTAAGTGCTGTATACTCTCAAGCAAGGATGACAGTTGACATTGGAAATTAGACCCTTTAACATTCGGTAAGAGTTTGGAAGTTTGAACTAAGCCGTCAACTCACTATTCATGACAGAACATCAAACAAAGCAACGTTGTGGTCATCCAAGATAGGTGGAAAACCTTTTTACATTCCCGCTAATACCAAGTCAGTATACTCTTATCATGATATTGGACTGTGTCTCAACGATCCATACAGAATCCCATACAGTGTATTTTTGATGCACCGCCGTACTGATCTCTGGGGCCCAGACGGTATGTCCCTAGAATTTATGGTACCAGCAGTAATGAGACACGGAATCTTCACAGCGAACGAATTTGATCCGGATAGATTCCTCGATGATAGACTGCGCGACTATCTCACTCCAAATCCCTTCATTTTCCTTCCCTTCAACGCAGGACCGCGTATCTGCCTCGGTCAACAGGTATATATTTTGTGGTCTTCTTCACATGCAGCCTAATATTCCGCATAGTTTGCCTACCATGAGACCTCGTTCTTCCTAATTAGGTTGCTTCAAACCTTTTGCAGAATCACAATGGCATCAGAGGCGCAGCCACCAGAATCCCTTCCGCCCGCGAGTTGGGCTGGTTCGCCTGGAACCAAAGGTGATGAACTGCGGCCCAAAACCTATTTAACAATGTCAATTTTTGTAAGAGGAGTTACTGAATATCTTATTGAGTGCTTATCACCATCTAGGGCGGCTGTTGGGTCAGGATGGAAGAGGATGTTGAGAGCACGACTTGAGTCATTTAATTTATTCGTAATCTTATCTCTGTCCCAAATTGGATGAATGCAATCAATGACAAACATAAGTATCGCGCTCGACGCGTCAGCAGAACACTAACGACCATTCTGTCCTTTGTTTCTCCTTCACCTCGTTTCCTGTCTTCAAGATGCCGTTGGAGGCAACTATGATGGTTATTGACAACTCTGAATACATGCGTAATGGTGACTACCAGCCTACTCGTTGGGAAGCACAGAAGGACGCAGTCAACGTCGTCTTCCAAACCAAAATTGACGCCAACCCAGAAAACACGGTCGGAATCATGACTATGGCAGGAAAGGGGTGAGTTTTTCAACTCTCAAAGTCTGTATGTTCATGAATGAAACTTGTATTCAGCCCTGAAGTTCTCGTTACACATTCTAAAGACCTTGGTCAGATATTACAAGGCCTGCACAAGGCTTCTTCAAATATCGGTGGCCAGATTGACATTCCTACTGCGATCGCAATTGCCCAGCTAGCTCTGAAACATCGCGAGAATAAGAACCTTCGACAGCGAATCATTGTGTTTGTCGCTTCGCCGTTGGAGGGCCAAGCAGCGGATGAGAAGGCGATGGTTAAGCTCGCGAAGAAACTCAAGAAAAACAATGTTGCGGTGGACATTGTGAGCTATGGTGACGGTATTGAGGAGACAACAGGGGAGGAGAAAGGCGTGCTTCGGGCATTTGTAGATAGTGCAAGCAGCGGCGATAACTCGTGCGTGCCACTTCCCCTCGCCTATTGTTCTATTCCTGACTGTATTATGAAGACATCTTGTCTCGATACCGCCAAGTACGCGGCTATTGTCCGACGCTCTGATCTCTTCTCCAATCCTCTCGGAAGATCGTAGCTCCAGCATTCCTGCCGAGTTCGGAGGCTCTGGTGATGGTGCAGGAGCGTCTGGTTCTGGTGGAGCGAATCAGTTTGAATTTGGTGTCGATCCTAGTTTGGATCCGGAGTTGGCTATGGTTAGGACAAACTTATGCTAAATTCCTTCTTGTCGCTGACAGTAAACTTTAGGCATTACAAATGTCAATGCAAGAAGCGCAGGCACGAGAGGCAGCAGAGGCAGCAGCCGCCGCTTCGAATCAGGCTGAGACGACGACGCCTGTACCACCATCAAATACAACAGCGCCTGCAGAACCAACGGACGACGAAGAGGAGCGGCTTCTTCGGCAAGCTTTGGCCATGTCACAAGAGCATGATGATGTTGAGATGGAGGGCACAGATGAATTTGATGAGGATGAGGACGAAGAGGCAGCAATTGCAAGGGCGATCGAGATGAGCATGCGCCCGCAGGAGGATCAGCAGGAAGACAAGAAATAGTTCTATTCATTGAGATGACTTTATCCTCGCTTAACGTCGCTTTTCATTCACATATTTCTACTTATAAGGTTCATGACTTCAGGCTCGAAGGTCGTCATTAGCTTGCATGGACAAGCCGTGAACTTGAATCTTCGATTTCTGACCGTGAAGTCCGAGATTATGAAAGCCCCACGGTCAAATGAACCTTTGACGCGATCTGAAGTTATTATTCACATCGAGTCCGATGTTCATGTACTTGGAGTCGAAAATACCCGCCAGCTGCAGCCCAACTGCTGAGGCCGGAACCTGTTTGAAATGGAAAAAGATTAAAGGAAACCTGTTCTGTTTCTTGCAATTGGCCAGCTTTCAGGTAATTTAAATCCTAAGGTCCCGTGCACGTGTGCACGTGGTGAGTGATCTCTGTGCATTCCGGAGTGAAATTGCCGGAATCGCCGGATCTCGTGTGATTCAGTCTCCCGAATATTTAACCAAGCCAACCACAATCTTGCTCTTGACATCATCATCATGGTTGTAGATCTCTCTAAAGTCGTTGGCTTCACGCTTCCAGACCGTCCAGTCAGTACATCCTGTCTTCTGGACTGTCACTGATAATCTGACATGTCTACATAGGTTTCGTGGAACAAGAGGGACCTTTTGACATACGCCGTTGGCGTAGGTGCTAAGAGCGACGACCTTTCCCTTGTTTATGGTGCGTAATCTCTGAGTACGTATATGACGTGCTTGTGACGATGATTTGCAGAGCTTGGTGAGCAGAAACAACTGACAGGTCCATACACGTCTAACTTCGGGGGCAGACAAGTCATTTGCCGCACTTCCTACTTATCCTGTGGTGCTTCCACTCAAAGGTGACGATCAAGATGTGAACGTGTTCTCGGAACGTGTCAAGGGAAGGCCCATTCCTGGCATGCCACCTGTAGATCCCAACCGCATCGTACGTATGACTCCAACTTATGTGATAAAGCAATGTTCAGTGTTGTCGTAGGTCCATGGCACGCAATCCATTGAAATTCTCAAGGAATTGCCATTGGTCAGTGGACCTGGGTGGAAATGGACCACCCGCTACACTGGCGTTTCCGAGAACAGTCCGTATTTCCCGGGAAAGATATGCTACGCAGACTGACCTAGGCGATCCAGAAAGCGGTATTGTAGTCACTGCTGAGAACATGCTCGTTGACCCCAATGGGGACATATATGCCAAGCTCTACGTGAGTTTACACCAGAGTATGTCTCTCGGGATGACGTCTGAATAATCCTAGAGCTCTGCCTTCAATGTCGGGGCGAAGGCGAATGGCGACAAGTACACCAAGGTCATTGCTGGCCCGCCACAGGCAAAACCAATTCCGAAGGACCGTAAGCCAAATTGGGTGGTAAAGGACCAAACAACACCTGATCAGGCGATTGTCTTCCGGCTCAGCGGTGATTATAACCCTCTTCATATAGGTTTGTCGTTCCTTTCCAACGTCTTACTTCAAATTCACACTTTTCGTAGATCCTAAAATCGGTGCATCAGCTGGCTTCGGCGGTGTCATTCTTCATGGCCTGGCGACATTCGGCTTCGCCGCTAGAGGGATCATAAAAGCGGTAGCGAATGGTGACCCTACGGCGCTGAAATTTTTCGGTGTGCGATTCACTTCGCCTGTCAAACCCGGTGATGCCCTCGAGACCTCAGTATGGGAAGTTGGACCTGGTCCTAATGGAACGGTTGAAGTGGCGTTTGTCACCAAGAACCTCACCAGCGGAAAGGTACGACGAGATCATATTAACTGTCCTGCCTCAATTTCTTACCTAAATTTGATCAAAGGTCGCGTTGGGTGGTGGAATTGCATACATTAGAAAAGCTCCGTCATCAAAGCTGTAAATCTTCGAGTATATTTAATTTAACTAGAACTAACAGCTAAATTTGCTTCTAATACGCGCCTTCGATCTAACAAATCATCAGCCTCCAAGTAACATCCTTTGAGCCATCTATTCGTCTCTCCTTCCTTTTTCTGTCCGTCAATGTCACTAAATGCTGTGCGCGAATGTAAAACTCTGCGATTGTCAAAGATGACTGCATCTCCCTCTTGTAGGGTATAGCGATATACATTTGAGGAATCATTCAGTGCCTCAGCGAAACGCCTCAACGCAGGATAGAAAGCGTCAGGCGTAGATCGTAGCAATGGCGCTTGGAATGGCGGAGAGTAGTTAATGTGGCTGATCGTACCCGGCGGAGCACCGAAAGCTAGACTAGCCAGTTCAATCGTTGGATGTTCGCGGTGGAGGTGGTGCCCGTCGTTTATATAGTGAAATGGCACGGGGGTAGTCGTGAGGATGTCGAAGTCGGATGGGTGCGCATTTCGAAGCAAAGAAGCACAGTAAACAGCATCAACAAAGATAGATTGACCACCTTGTACTCTGTTTCGCAAGCAGTGTAAAATTTGGTATCGAGGGGGATGTTCGAGGTACCTTTGAAACAGCAAGTAGGAAGACTCGTTGAAATCTTAGAGGCATTACTTACAGGAGGTCCATATGAAGGCCAAGATCCAAGTTGGTATATGCAACATTCTTGCTATTGCGAACGTTTTTGACATCCCACAACCGTCCATAAAATGTCGTACGGATGTAACCGAATATCTCTGCAAGGGTGGAAAGCTCGCATTTCTCGTTTGTGGTCTCCACATGAGGGACATCCTTCACAAAGAGTAAACCATAACGAGAGATCTGCTTCAGAGCAGCTAGCAACCCTTCGGAGGTTTTCAAAGATCCGTATGAGATGAAAAGATCACGGGTCTGGGTTATAGTTCGGTTGTCCCAAGGCTCGCTCACAACCTCTTTGTGAAAGACAGCAAGCTTTGCCAGAGAGGAGTGACGCTCGAGGAAAGATATACTAAAGTGAGATTTATGACCATCCATCCACTCAATTGCAATTCCATCATCTAGGAGGCGAACACCATCTTCAACTGGCTTTACGTCTAACGGTACATCGGACGATTTGTGTAACTTTTGAGAGGTAGTAGGATGTATACACTCGGGGGACTGGCAGGAGTCTCGTAACCAGACGTAAGGGAAAGTGGTTTTGAGGGTTTCGACGGACAGTGAAGAAGGTCCTGCCGTGATGGTAGACCAGCTTCTTTGCTGAAAAGACGATCGATTGACTGCAGATGCTGGTAAAGCTCGATTGACGTGTCGTAATGAGCGGCGTAGCAGGGAAGAAATGGACATGACGGACTTGCTGTGCGATGCTCAACTTGTTCTTTTGGGTAGTTCTTTGTACCCTGTAGTCTGGTCTACTTTCATTCTCATTTATTTTGGCGGATGTCGATTCGGACATTTCCGCGTGTATGTAAGCCAGTATATCGACGTGAAAGCGGGTTCCGAAGGTAAGGAGCATTCCCGGAGGCCTCTGCGCATAACAGGCATCAATCCGTTCGGCAGATCCTGCCGGAACTCTCACCCCGTGATTCCTGAGGCCGTCATCGGCATGGCGCCAGGGAGCTGGCAGATGCCGAGTCGAGGACAGTAGGGCCGACGGTTTCACTTCCTGTGCTGCCCTCTCACCTACTCCAGCTTGGCTGCAGCACAGGTAAGCTTCATGCCTCTCGCCCCAAGCCATTTTCATTGTGTCTCACGCACCACCTAGTCCGGAGTAGCGTTTTATCCTTCCTATTTTACTTCCTTCTAATTACTCGCTACTCCTCCCGGCTCTCGAGCTCAATTTTTTCTTTGAAAATATTACATCAGAGCTCGAGATCTTGTAATATCTCTCGCTGCTGTATCCATAGTTTTCTTTCTTCCATATAAAATTTTTTCGCACTCCCACCCTCCTCACCCATGAAATATCATTTTTTCACCGACATAGTGTACTTTATTCACAGCCGTTAGCATACTTTACTTACACGCCACCTTCTCTCGTCGTTCCTCGTTGCATCTGGAATACACGCATTGGGCACGTGCATCTGCACGTGCCCAGATTCGGGCTAAAACAATCCGACTGGACTAAGCTGCAGAGGCCTGCTGACACGTGCGTGTGTCACCTGACGATCAGTGGAGACAGGGACAGCACGGCAATATTGCACTCACGCTGGACAACTCAGATGAAAAAGTTTCGGTGGCAGCACGGCCGTGCTGTTAAAATGTGCTACATGGCAGTGTAGCACGCTGGGTCGAGAAATACTTCTGCCTGGCGAATGTCTCGATATCACACACAGAGCATTGTTTGAAAAACGTTCTGTCTGATTGGTCGAACTCACCTCGAACGTCTCACAGGCCTTGACGTAGAAGATCCTCGACTTCGACGATCTTTTTTGAGCTGGATCGGAGTAGAAAGAAATACTTGTTGCACGCCATGTGAGGGCGACCATCAAGGTAAGTCATCTCGGCAGCATGGCGCGCTGCGCGAACGGTCAGAAGGGGGGGCAACCACGACTTTGATTTTCTCTGTTTCTATCTGCTCGTCGTCACGCTCGTCGACTAGACTCCTTTGCTTGTTGTAATCCTGACATGAATAACGACTTCGTTCGTCTCTATGAGCCAACTCATGTGCAAAGGCAGCCTCCCATTCTCGCAGCGAGCATCTGGGCACCCTAGCCAAATCTCTGAGATGACCTGGCCTAAGACTACCGCGTCCTTCTCGTGCGTCGCAGAGCAGTTTCGTGAGTACTGATATGTTCATGAATGACTCTTCGCCTGAACGGCCATGGACACCTGCAACACAGCAGTGTTGCACGCCTACGTCCCAGATTCAAGGGTTGACGTTGAAATTAGAGGTGTCGAGTCAACATCAACTAACGGCTATACCCAAACGATTCTTGACAGATGATCCAAACAGACTAACCTTATGAATTCGCGCATTCTGCATATAGGATTAAAGCAAAAGTATGATGGCCTACTCGGTATCATAAGTAGCCCCGCACCTAACGGCACTTGCTATAAGTATTGCCAGTCGCGGATATATCAGGACTGAAGAGCCAAAGCTTGTTAAAACATTAAGTATCTATTAAAGTACCGAGCAAGTCGCACCAAAGTTCGGTCGTTATCTAGTTGGATTGAGGCCAAAATGTGGTATGTGTTTACACGGTAATTCCAGGATGTGCAACTTGAAAATGTGATGACCATAGTGGGTTGATCTATCCACATGACTGCCCGGCAATGATGGGTGAGAGTCGGTCTAGGATCCATTCGCAGTTAAGAAAAAGTTGACGGGTATTCTGAGTACTAATTTGGTCTGACATGGGACCTACGGATCTTCATGAGGTAGAGATACATAACGTGTGGATGGAAGGACGGATACTCCCTCTCACGGGCAAATCGGAGGGTGCAGGAGCTCAAACACAAGTAAGTAATCGGATCCAAGGTATGAGCGTCAGTTATGTAGTTTATGCGACTAGGTAACGTATCGAGACTCACCCTCAGTTCAAGCCAAATAACTGCGAACGTTTAAAGAACGTCGTGGGAGAGATGACAGTAGAAGTATGCATTCAATGTTCACAGAGTCCATCGTCGTGAATAGTAGGTACTCATTGTGTGTGAAACGACATCACGGGGATAGAGCTGACGAACCTCGCAGAGTCCGTGACCCAAGTCACATGCGCTATAACGACCACGTGACACAATCAACCTTTTTGTTTCTGCTTTACTTGCAACCAGCCATGTCAAAGTCACCGTCCGCCCAAATTGGGCGCTACGGGACTATCTCTCTCATGAAGCGCCAGGACCCCAGTACTCCCCTCACTGCCTTTGGAATTGACACGCCAGAGCTCTCATTTGGACGCGGTCACAGCTGTGGGGTTCGATTATACTATGCAGAAATCGCAGTTTTACATTCTAGAATTTTGTTTGATGAGGATAAAAAGGCCTTTATGTGTGTCCTCGGGGAGAGTGGTGTGGTGATCGATGGATGCTTCGTGAAGGGAGGAGGAGAAATGGTACCCTTGATGAATGGGTCTGAGTTCGAGATACGGGGAAAGAGGTTTCGCTTCTCGTATCCCCCCAAAGAA